>JAHZNE010003583.1:0-79225 GCA_027744055.1 Callyntrura sp. NNG-2020
TATATATATATATACACCAATTCCATTTTTACCATTAGCGTACATAGTTAGGTATGTGTGTGATCTTGTGCGGAAATTTATCCTTTTCACGCTCTCGTCTATTGATACATTCACCTTTTCAGTATATGCCTAGTTGCAATCCATCTTGTTACAATTAAATTGTAATCGAACAGATTAAAACAGCAGGAGACACATGGTGTAAGGAGGAGGAATAATGTGAAACTATTTGAACAAGCCATCGTGTTTTCACCAGTGCTGTTGTTGGATGTTGCTACTTACTATAACTCTTTCCCCGGTCTATTCTATCTAGTTTCTATAAATACACACGCACACAGAATTAATGAAAATCAGGATCAAACATAGATTACCTTACAAAAACTGTACGGCTGTTGAAAGTGCAACCAGTATGCAATCCTACCACAAGGCTGACAAAAATGTTTCTGTAGATTTGAAAGTGCATTGATTACAACTACAACCTCCTGGTACTCTTACACATTTCTCTGAAACCATTATGTTTTTTTAAACTGCCATTGTTCTGTGGCACGACAGCATTTTTGCTTGATTTTACAATGAAACGTCATATTGCTGTGTATGAGTTATATTTAATGCCATCGTCATCATCATCATCACAAGTAGCATAAGACACGAGGAGATGTTGCAAACATGCCTTTCAAAAGCTGAAGCTCGACAATGATGATGATGAACAAGTATAATACGTCTGCATTTTTTTCTGTCGCTAAAGCTCTTTTGACTGTTGCTAGTCAATACCCATTATATGAAGGACCCTCCACCAAACCAGTATGAAAAAAGTACATCCCGTCCCGACCCATCTATATTTTGCCGGGAGGTCGTTACTACAGATACATAGATACATTAGCTCTCTACCGTTGTGTGGTTTGTAAATGTCAAGAAGAAGAAAACAGGAAAATTGGTAAGCTACTTTTTAGCTCATCTGCTTACCACCGCGACCGTAGAAAGCTTCCTACTCAGAAGAAACAAGGGAAACCCCGGGATAGAGAAAAAAGAGAGACGAGTGAGGTAACAATAATAATAATAATAATAACATGAGCTCGTCTGCCTGCATTACTGCATCTATCCGTTAAATAGGTACATGAACACGCCATACATAAATAAATAGTAGCAGAGTAAGTAGAATAAAGAAAAAGTGTTTAGAGTTTTTTTTCTTGGTAGGGTGGTGGTGGTATCACCGTCAAAACACAACTTACCTACCATTGACCATATACATTATAGTTGCATATAAATATGTTCATAGGTACTTTATATAACTCGCTCAACTCTGTGATGTACGGTGATATGGCAAGTAAAAAAGTAGCTTCCTTCCTTGTTTGCAAGAAACAAGTAGGAGCATTATTGGAACTCGTAGCTTTTTACATGTAGAACACACATGATGATGGTGATATGGTAGTGATCATGACGGTGATGATGATGATGATGATAAATTCTCTATCTAGCTTAGTATTTGAACCAAAAATATACATCTATCCTTGTATAGATACTACTACACACCATGTAACATCGAAAGGAGAAATGACAGAGGGAGAGAGTAAAAGAGGAAGGGGAAGTCCTCTGAATTCGGGTCGGGGAAAAAGAGAGACGGGAACAAGAGGAATGGAGAAACACCTGTGATTTTCCCACGAATACCTCGAAAATTCATCACACTCACATCCCATCTTTCTCCCTTGTGCTGGCTTGCCTACTTATTTTTGTAGATGTAGCGAGAGAGAGAGAGTAGGAGACATGTATGTATGCTCTGTATGTAGTAACAGCAGCAGTAGGAATGATAGTGTCTTTGGAAAGCAGAAATATATGTGGGCACACAGGGTTTACTATAATGCAAAATGGATGGAGAGAAAGGAAAAAAGATACATTATTATTGTATCAATACTACTACTACTGCCATATGTCTGTATACATCTGCTCTCTCCCCCGCCTTTCTTGTTTCCTTCCTTTCCAACTTACTCTTTTTTTTCTTCTCTTTGGTCTCCTGCAACTCCCTTTTTAACGCTGTCCTCCCACTAACAATAAGAAAGGGTATTGTGTACACCTAAAATACTTCCTACTACTCAGCAGTACAAACACTTGGACAGAAAGAATCTGTATATGCCAGGGTGTGTGCTTACACGTATTTGCTCTTTCATGAGGGAGCAGAAAAAAATCTTTACAACGTACAGTTACTTTTTGAAACTTTTTAGCGTCGATCGACCTTTAAATACTTAACACTCCGTCAGTATCATCGTAAACACTCAGGGTTCAAACCACTTCTGATGAAGTGGGATGCTTCCATTGTTGTGTTGGAACGGATGCCAGAACAAATTAGTACATTAGAGAATAAATTGTCATCATTACTAATTCCTATCGATGTACATATGTTGTTTTGCGTTTCGACACCCTCGTGGATATACCAACGTAGGGGTACAGATTCAGACTTCGTTTTTTAATTGAGTTCATCCCATTTATAGGAAGACTCGACAATTTCGGAGTTCCCTAATAACAAGAAGGATAGCCACAAAGTTGGATGATACAAATGCGAAAAAAGTAGATGATCCAAAATATTTTTTATAGGCAAATACTCTTCTCGGTAAAAAAAAGAAGTACTTCAGACAGGCTGGGAGAATAACGGGGTAATGTGAAACAGCTGGCACCCAGCCAACCGAAAACAAAATCAAGTCTGGTAAGTATTGCGTAATCGCTCAACTTTATGTTGTTTTGTTGCAGTACTAAAACTGATATTACCACCACTGTTTCTGTAGTAGCGGCAACCAATAGGGGGGACCATAGACATCAACTGGATGATAAAATGACGTGATGATAAATCTGACATGAACTTGCATCTATTACAGATTATAAATTTGCAATGCAAATGTAACAAAAACAGAAGATAAACATCATCACTGTATGTGAGTAAATCGCCGCTGGAACTTGGAAAAACAGACGTACAAACGAACACATTATTTTATTATTTTATGATATCAACTGGATACCTAATACTACTTCGGCGTTGCAAAACTGACTGAATACCAGTCAGTTAACGATGTTTATACTTTCTCAATATTATTGCCAGTGGCTGTTGTCTTTACAGATTAGCATTAAAACTGAGCATCAACATGATGACTATAGAGAAAGCATGATCGCGTGTAGTATAAAAAATTTTTTGCAGAAATTCTTGAAATTTGTATCCAGTGTTTCACTTACTGATCAACAAGTACTTACCGACTGTGTATCTGATTTTTATCTACTTCGCAGTATGCATAATATTAGTGTGCTTTATATTTTTTAAAAGTTATTGTTCATTTCTGCATCTTTGTTTATACAGTATTAGTATGCATTTCAAGTCATTAGCTATTCCAGTACTGATGTGGAAAAATTCAAAAAAATATAAGTACACGCGTTGTCAGGGATAGAGGGGGAGCCAGATCGTAAATGTCAAAGTGAGCATTGGCGTTACTTTGTATTTACCTTTATATCTTGTGTGGTAGTAAGAATATAAAAACAACACACATATATACACACACACAACTCAGACAAAACAAGTTGTGTTGATGATGATGATGGGTTTGGTCAGAACCGCATGAATTTTCACACGGTGACTTGGCGCTTGGCAGTTTTCAATGTTACTTTTCAGTATCTGCTTACCACGTCACCACCAGAAGGAATTTAACCAGACACAAGCAAGCCTTGCATTTATGTCGTTTTCCTTTTCATATTATTTCCAAAGCCAAAAACCTGCAAACACGTGTAGTCTAACTGAACTACAAAGTGCATACAAAAAAAGGAATACGATTATAACTAGTTGCCAATTATCAGTCTGATGATGATGACCCATTACACTACAATAGTAATTTTTATCAGCACAAAAAAGCAGTAAAGTTGAAAGTCATTGCGTCGCAATGAAGTTAAATCATCCAGTTTACTAGATCCAGTTTCACTAGTTATGGTTACAGCTTTAGTAGAAAATGCAAGGCTTACAGAAAATGTAAATAATATCGTTTACTTCATAACTTTTTTTACCACCACTCCGTATGTATCAATAAAATAAATAAAACTATAATAACAGCTAAAAAAATCTCATGCCTTTTTCTGATTTTATCTTTTATTTCATTAAAAATGCAAGCTCTTTCAAAGAAATTATTTTATTGCTCTAACTGGTCATTATTTTTTAGACCGATATATACCTACGAAACGTAAATGCCATACAAAACAAACTGAACAAACAATTTCCATTCCATCCTCAACTACTAACAAAGAAGACAGTGTGCTGCCTGCGGCTATCAAATTAAACACACCTTGATAGCGTTGCCAGTGCAACTGAATCTCTACCACCACCCTCACCTTACCTCCTACTCCTACTATAGGATGATTGCCTATTACAACGCTACACTCATGTAGAGATAAAATAATGGTGCCCATGAAAAATGCTAGAAATGATAGTATAAACTACCTACCAACAGAAACACGATGGATAGTCAGCTAACAAAAGCAGATAGGTAGGTATGTGCATATTTAGAATGTACTTTCGTAAAATAGTTTTATAAGATAAAATGGAAAAGGGAGAAAAAGATGTCGAAGTGGAAAACAAACCTTAAAAATACTTTTTCACCTTGATTTGACTCATTCACTCCGCCGCAGAGTAACAACCTACCAATGAAGAACCAACCAGCTACCTTCATACATAAAGACAAGAGAACAGCACAGCAGTAAAGAGTGATAGTGATGACGACGACGACAATGATGATGATGATGATGATAACCTGCACTGAAACCTTTACATTCCTGTTTTTAGACTTTGCTTGTTGTTTTTGCTCTTGTTGCGATTGTTGTATAACAAAACAAGAAAACAATATGAAAACAATGTATGATTGATTACACAACAGTCTGCCACAATATTATGTATAAAAAAGACTTCATGCATATGGAATGGAGACATGACCAGCTATACGCGGCGTACAAGTCGACATACCTTCGGTTGAATATGACACACTGATAGAGAGAGAAGTGTAGGAGAGAACATGCATCACCGACATAGTGTAACGCTAATGTACACGGTGCTATTATCATCATCATCATCATCCTGCCAAATGATAACACAAAATGGAATGAATTAAAAGGTGAAGTAGCCATTACCTCATGGGATTTTACTTTTTATTCTGCGTCCATGCACACATGATGATAGAGAGTGGGAATGGGAACATTCTTCAGCTGACAACAGTAACAACAGAAGGAGATGCGTAAAGCGCGTAATCGCAGTAGTAGTGGTAGTAATAACAACAATAACATGAATAGTAATAAAAATAGCAGATTTTTTTTTCAAATGAAACGGTACCCGTTTCTGCTTTTGTAATAATTAATGTACAGTCTCTGTTACTGCTGTGGGCTGTGTAAAACTCCAACAGACTTTACCACATTACTACACACAAACAATTCCCAATATCATCATCAGCAGCGGCAACAAAATCATTAAACTTGTTAAGTAACTACACTTGACAAGGTTTAGGTGTGTGTGTGTGTACTATATTTATACCTGTTAAATGCAATTTTTTATTTATTACCCTTTGACCAATTTTAGTGATTAAAAATGAGCCAAGACATTTTGCCGTATTGTTACTTCAGAATAACTACACTGATGTATTTTTATAGGTAACCAATATGTGGTAATAAAAAAATATATGCTATTGTTATATTCCGTAAGCACCCTCAAGTCAATTTGCATAGTATTACTGAAGTATTTTAGTGAAATTGTTTTTTTTTGTTTAATTTTTTTTCATACATATTGTCACAAAGATGTGAGTGATGATAAAAGCCCCATTTTAAACGAGACTTACTTCGCTTTGAATGCAAATTTTATGACGGAGATTTTGTCACGACTGCACGGTTTATCGACACATCCACTCTCCATCATTAAAAGAACCCCGTCTAATTTATTGGTGTTGGTATATTAAATATTTTCCATTAAAACATTTTAACTTGACAGTAACTTCGTTATTGATGTCACGTAGGCATGCACTGATTGTGAAAAATAAAATAAAAACAAATGGTCATGTCATAATTAATCTCAGCATTCTATGAACATGAAACCGCAATTATTTATCTTCATTACTAACCAAAAAAGAAGAAGCTACTTTATCGCTGTTAATTTAAGGATAGCAAGAAAAAAAAGATTATTTGCTTGACTGCCTCGAGTTCTCGTTTTTTTGTTCTTAAACATCAATATAGAATGGTTACATACCTAATTTCTATTGAACGCGAGTTACGATTTAATGGTCGTTCTCCATTGAATGCTTTTTAATCAATAATCGCTGTGCAATAATGCTAGTGCTGTGTGTTGGGTGCACTATTAAAAAGAACTTTTGTTCTTCTTTGCCAATAACAAGGTAGTCAACAATTATTCAAAGTGCCATTCAAGACGTTATAATTATGACGTAGTAATCATGACAATGTACGATGTATTTACATAAAAATACATTCTAAAAGGTGAGGTACCTAAAACAAAACATAACAGTCAATTGACGTAATTTATAAAATGCAAAATGATGTATCAATCGATCGAAAATTGTAAAATGTGGATCATTACTTGAGTAGTAAACATTAGATAGCAATTAAAAAGATATTCAATCACTAAGTCTAATTAAAAATAGATTGAAAAGGGTTTCTGACTCTTGATTCGCCTTCAAACAAAATTTTAGGTCAGAATGAAGAAATTAATGATCTCACAATCCCATGTGCACAGAATCAAGTAAAAAGGGCAAAGGGGACATGCAATGCATCGTAGAAATGTATCCACCAAGAGGCGAGGCGAAGTACAGAGGTTCTGTGTGGAGTTTAGATACTCTCTCGCCGTACCTTGCAACGCCGAAGTGCACAACGCCAATTATAGAAGTCTACCCATTCCAATAAAACGTGCAAACTGCATTTACCTTTGTACACCGTGAAATCAGTTTGTTTACTTTTTAAAGACGCCTATTTGTTTTTGTATCAAAACGTGGTGTGTTTGTGAATGCGTTTCTACCATTTCTGCCTAAACCACACGCACATATAAAACAACAGTATAAATCCGCTCAAGTGTCTGGCCAGGGGTAATTAGAGGTTTGTAAAGTGACAAAACCACGGCACCTTCAGGAAACCCCTCCCTCCCTTTGACTTTTTCATCTATCCTATGTACACACTTTAAAGATGCTGAAATACTTCAGTGCCAATCGGCTGCTGTATTTACTTGGCCATTTTCTAACGTCTTCCCTTTATTGAAGTCTTGTGCCACCGTTCCACACTTCGTACTCTAGAATCCCTCTTGGAACTGCACGTTGCAGCAAAAAAAGATAAAGCATAAGTAGTCAACAAGCTCGATACAGCCCACATAGTCGAGATACCCCTCTCCGGTCAGCCATCATCATCAATAAATGCCCCTTTCTGACAATTCGATTTTTCCTCGCTATTGTATACCCAGTGCTGAACGGTGCAAGGATGCACATTTTATATTTTTATTTTCCAAGTAAACTTGAACAATGACGAAAAGCCAACCAAAGAAAGAAAAAAAGCTTCTGTTTGCATGCTACAGATATTCCTACTCGCATTTACACAGTTTCCCATTGATGTCATCAAAATGGTAAAAACACACAAACACAAAAAGAAGGAACATTTAGAAATGTAACATTTTCTCGTTCTGAAAAAAAGTTGAACATCCTCACACACAGCACAGAGAGAGAAAGACAGACAGAGGAAAAGACGCCTTACTAAAATGCTTTTTTATATGCAAAAATATATTCTTAATAATGCCTACAATTCCGTACGTCGTCGTCCTGTTAGAAATCCACATGGCTAGGCAACAGAACATTTTTTTTTGTATAACTCGTTGTCGTCGTCAAACATTATATGCAGCCAAGAATCATCAATATCATCATCACCACCACCGCCGCCGCCACCTTCACTGCTACTACCCTGTCAGCTGGCAGATTCCCATCATATTAGCATCATCATCGTCGTCATCCTTCTCCTCTCCTTTCATTTTCACATCATCATCCCCCCTCGTATATACCTTTCTTTATATCGCACACATACCTACGTTACATGCTACTACAGTTATCCTCTCTTCTCCTTTTTTTCGTCTTTTTTTTCCTTTGGAAAAAAAGAGCGACCTCTCATTCTCAATTCCTTCTTTATCTACCATCTAACCAGCTACCTAACATCCTAACTTGCTTGTTCACTTCCAGAGAAAACTTCTTGCGTTATCAACATGGTTTTAGTCATCGTACCACTTTATATGCATTTTCCTGCTATATACATACATACACACACACACACAGTCAGTTTCTTTTCTTCACAGATTTTTGTCCCAGTGTAGCTACTGATACCACCAGTACTATTACAACTATTCTAACCACGGCTACTGTGATTATTATAGACGACAATGTCGACATCGACCAACTTTCAGGCTTTTACTTCCCCAAAAACGTGAAGAAAGCACCGAATCATTTTGATTTCGCTGAAACGTGATACTTTCACTACTAGCAGCAGCAGCAGATTTTCTTCGCTTTTTTTATCAAGGGTAAAGAAAATGAAGGAAAAAGTATAAATATGCTCGGTTAATAGCAAGAAAGGGCATTTCTGATAAAAATTATAGCACTGGCCTTTCTACCCGCATAATAGCATCGAATGAAAAGGAGAAAGATGAGAGGAATTGAAAAAAAGAGGCATTTTTATGAAAATTCTATCCTGGAGAAATCATCTCTAATTGGAAGAACGCTTCTACTGGCTTCACGTATCTGCTATTATCCTTGCTGCTGCACGTAAAACAAATAGAATGACAATAGTTTATTATATGATTCATAATGAATAATACAGAGGTATCTTCAGTTTTCTTTTGTTTTTACAGGATTGAATAACACATAATGGCTGTATGAGTGAGAGCTGACTGGCATAGCGCATATTGGCATAATATTAGTAAATCGTTATAACGATTTATTCTCTTTGTCTGTCCCATTTCACCTGTAATAAAAACAGGAGAAAACTTACTTGTGCTTGTCGACAAGGACAGTTGTGTTAAGCTCATTGTTGCGACAGCTTTGATGATTGAAGAATAATAATAATATAGAGAACTATGCGATTTTATTTGCTTTTTGTATTCTCCCAAAAAGACAATGTGAATAATGCGATATAGAGATCAAGGAAATAGCAGTGTGCCTTCTCTAAAGTCAAGAGATGTTATATGAAATTATTTTTGGTATACAGAGTAAACACCGGAATAAAATCATTTATAAATGACAATAAATGAAGAGGGGTATTCATTTAGGTGAGCATATATTTATGTACCTTTGTATTAACTAGCGACCCGTGTACTGGTGCATACCCCAGTTCATATCCTTGTAAGGAAGCAGTTCATATAGACACAATAGAGACAAAGAGAAAACATGAAAATTTCTCCAGTCTCCTTGCTGCTCATAAGGCGTTATTCCTCCTTTAAGATAGGGAATAGATAGAGTTTAGGGGTCGGGTTAGTACTTTTTAGATGTTGATAGCTTGCTCAACGCATTCAAGCTGTATACAAAATCAGTTGAAACTATACGTGGGTTGGTGCATGTGTTTGTTATAGAAATAAATTCATATATAATTCGTAAAATCCAGTATTTGAACAAAGATTGAATTACTTGGAATTTTTATTCATCCAAATCAATCAATTGTGCTTGCTAGCTCATACTCCCTGTGAACTATAGCATCTACAGCAACTACGTGCATTGCAATTTTCAGTGAAAGATAAATTATATGAACAAAATGGAACACAGCTAAAATGGTTCTAAAATTTGGAACAATGGAACAGGAAACAGCAGAAAAAACAGCAGAACCGAGGTTTGCTGGTAATGGAACGTCAATGTGTACTTAAAACGTGTCATTCAATACAAAAGTCTTATAAAACCTCAGTTTCAACACCAGTCAGCCACCGTATATTGAAAATATAAACTGTCGTACTGCTTTCAATTTATCAACAAAGCAACTGAGTCACAACAACCAAATATTTTCTATGCTCAGTTGTCTGTCCCAGAACATACAGACAATTACTATGAATAAAATGTACATTGTAAATAGTAATGCTCTTCAAAGCTCGATATTCGGCATATGACGGTAATGGGTGAGAGAACAACGATTTTTACCTGCTGCTGCCGAAGTGTGTTGTACAACAGCTGAAAGAGGATGCGTGGAGGGTAAGTGTGGAGCGTGGTGATGATGGTGACTCACAAAGGCCGGCGGAAAATGATGGAAAGGACTTGGGTCGAGAAGTGAGGAAATTTGATGATTTCGATGATGGTGACTATGATGATGTAAAGGGTCACCTGAAGCCCCACTTGCCGCAGCTAGTAGGGCTGCAGCGGTAGCTGCCGCAGACGAAAAATGACGTGGTGGCGAGGATGCTGATGGAGACGTCGTTGTTACTGCTGTTGGAGTGGCGGAACCACTACTCCCGCCACCACCAATACCACAATTTTTGTCAATAATTGTCACTCCGTTCCTACTACTACTACTGTCAACTTGAGAGGAATTCGCACTACCACTGCTATTAGAATTTCTGTTCGTGCTAGAACTGCTACCACTCCCGTTGTCGTTGTTGCCGTTACTAAGGGAGTGAGTGTTTGACTCTACAGAAGAAGACAAAGGTGACAGCACAGTACTTACTCTGTCAATTTTACTGCTACTGTTGTCATTATTATTATTATTATTATTTACAGACGCCGGACAATGTGTACTCGTGCTGCCACTACTACTACTATTATTACTTCGAACAGAACAAGCTGGGGACAAATTCACGGGTTGAATTTCTATCGCTGCCGTGGTAGACGAACCAGAGCTGGTGGATGCTGTAGACGATGAAGAGGTAAAACTGGACAAATTGCTACTATGATGACTATTGACATTCGATAAGGCTGCGGCTGCAGAAAAACTGGAAAACGCAGCAGCCGCTGCAATCGCTGCATGGGAAGGAGCACCACTTATAAAGGAAGAATGCTGATGGTGGCTCTGGTACAAGTGATGGGATGAAGAGTAATTCGTTTGAGAATGTTGATGATGATGGTGTGATAGAGAAAATGAGGAGGAAACACCAGGAGATGATGTCCCAGTACTAGTGCCACTACTGGAAGCGGTCGAGGAAGATGATGAAATGCCACTACTACTGTTCAAGCTATTGATGTTACTACCAGAATTAGCTGTGTTTATGTTGAACACTCCTGCAGCTGCATTCCCCACCAAAGGATTAGCGGCAAGGTGATGATGATAACTGTTGTAGTAAGGATGATAAGTGGAAGTGGCGGCTGGTACAGGACCTCCTGCTGCCGACGAGTTTTGATGATAATGCTGAGGAAGATGGTGGTGTTGGGGATGATGGTGATGAAGATGTGGAAAAGTGCTTTGACCATACAAAGATGTTGGAGATGAAGAAGATACCGTGGTAGCGGTATTACCGTTAATGTTACTGTTATTACTATTATTATTTATACTACTGGTATTGCTGTGTGTAGTGGTGCTGCTGTTGTTGCTCGAACTGGATAATGACATAAAGTTCATACTGGAGAAAAAAGCCGTTTGCTACTAACAAATACCAATGGAACTTGTTTTAAGGAGTCTTTCGTTTTACCACTGAACACGCTGCGTAGCTACCCACGAGTAATCTCTACCATTTCGTCTACGCTGTCGCGGTAAAAGTACAAAGCGTGTATCTACATCATGGCAAGTTTACGTACTCGTGGAACCACAAAAGGTACTCGTAATTCCCTTGTAACGTAACAGTTTTGTGAAAGTAATTAAAAATTGGCGCTAACACATATATTGGAATTGACATTTACATTTACAAAACCTAGCTGTATTGTATCGATGAGTGGAGATCCTTCTCGCACAATAAATTTGTAATGAGTTTATAAACAATGGAATATTGGAAAGTGGCTTATTTGGTGCTGTTTCTATCACTGAAGGACTTGAGTTGACCAAGTTGTCATTGGAGGGTAAAGTTTCTTTTCATTGCAGTGGCAGTTGGAAAGATGTTCTTATTGCCTAACCCATTATCACTTTACCACAAAGAGAGTAAATCGTTTTCAGAGAGGACTGCACCAATTTTTTATGACTCCCGTTTTCAAGACAAAGTAGCAGTGCCATTTACTCCAAGATTACATTAGACACACAGTCTTCCCTGGGGAGCACTGCACATCTGCGCGCATTTCAAAAGATTCACTATGTCAACTTGTTAAAGCTCTCAAAAGTACTCAAAAAGCACCATTCACATCAACAACCCACTCTCACCGGAACGATCATTTTTAGTTTGGAAAATTTCGAAAGACAAAATACAAAACGGGGTGAATATAATGCAATATCTGTGCAGTGTCTATTTTGCAATATTCTTTCAACACCGAAAATACATTGATCGTTGCAACTGCTATTTGTTCTCCCGATCTACTTTCCACTTGCTTTTCAATAAAGCACTTTTCCTGCTTTGTTGTTATCAGAGAGAAACGAGAATTCTGCCAATATCCCTGAAGATGATGACGCTGTTGATGCCACCATACCAACATCACTACCACTACTAAATAGCGTGTTGTAACTGAGCGAGGATTTTATTTCCTGTCTTGTGTGAACTAAAAAATAAGCGATTCCTTCTTTTTTACCCTACAACTCAGCAGCAGGGAAATCTTTTTCGGACAGAGTGGAGTTGCGGGTAGTAAGACACATGCTTGTATACTGTTGCTTTTCCCGTTCCAGGAAGCTCAATTTAAGGGAAAAGTTGTGCAGGGAGTGAGAAAGTGAGATAGGAAACCACTGATAGGCATGCACACAGCAGCAGCGGGGCAACAACAGAAAAGGAAAAACCCCAAGTCTGGTCTGCTTGCTTTGGTGCTGGGGCTCTTGTCTATACGCGTTTGTCTAGTCCGTATGGTCTAGCAATAGATAGATACAAGAATGAGTGCTTTTGAGACACATGCTGCATTGTTGCGTTTTATTTATAGTGTTTGTCAATGTGTTCGGTTGGGTAAACTGGAACTTGGAACGGAATGAAATGATGAAATAGATGAAGGTATCAAGGATGTACCCGAGTCCACTCCACTCTCCAGAGAAAGAAAACGTGTATGCAGTTGTGCGAGAGAGGGGAATCGAAAGGAAGAAAAGTAATGCTGATACAAACACATACACACACACACACACGCAAGTGAGGGTTTTAGTTGGATTGGTAGAAACAAATTGCTCTGTTTACAAAAACGTTAATAATGTTTCCGTTTTTCCAGCAGGTGAGCATACATTGTTTTCATGCTCAGCCCATTTTTTTAGACAGATGCAACATGAAACCTTTGTTGTTGGATATCTACATATTATGCGTAGTAATCATAGCAAAACAAATCAATTCCAGTTACCAATTGTATTATATTCATGGTTAATGATTTTCTAATGGGGTTGTAACATAAGCAAGAAGATGCTTCATTAATGCATAGGGTGTATGCACATATTTGTCATTGTTTGCCCATTCTGTCATGAACGACCAGGCATTTTGGTTGCAGCCCGCAGTAGTTGGTCATTCTATATTTTGAACACAATTGGTAGGTATAGACCTACCACATACCACATAATACCACAGTCATCATCATCAGTCACATCAGCTAAGCTCTTTGATCCGAACTCGGGTAAGGATACCTGTACTAGTACAGATTTTATGAAAAGCGACAAATAATAAAGACTTCCCTATCCAAATCGATTCATTTTCATTTCAATTTCAACCTGCAATGAACCTCAAGTCTCAAACAACTCCTAACTCCTCGTAACTCTCTCGCCAAAGCGAAAGGAGAGAGAGAGTTCTATCATACCAGCACCGCACCGTTTGCGTTTGTCTCTCGTCTTGACTTTTTGGTCTGTGTTGTTTGCTGCGAGCCGAGCAGTTTCACTATAGCTTGTGTGCTGATGTGTTTTGTGAGTGGTGTGCTTCGTGTTTACTGCACATGCCGAAGGAGGTGCTCCAAACTTTTAGACTTGTTCTCTTTCCGAGTCTACTAACAAATAAGCGAGAATTATCATCCCTATCTGCTTGCTCACGATGATGATGATGATGAACAAGAAAGAAGGAAAGAAAGGCGGAAAAAAGACTACGTTGAACAAGAAGAAGAATGAAAGAAAAGGATAAAAAAAATATATATCTGATTGAGTACATGTAGGAATGAGTATAACTCAGTCAGTCATTTCTCCTTCATTTTCTCTCGAAGCGAAGAAAACTCGCCGTAGTCAAGACAAGCAGACTGCTTCAATCTCTCGGTGGAAGTGCACATACCTATACTTGATCCTATTCGAATTTCTGCCGCCTGCCACATTTGACAAACTATAAAGTATGAACCTTGTAGCTTTCCTACTATCATTATTTATGTTGGTTATCCATCCAAAATGGATTAGCGAGAAGCCAAAACTTTTTGGACTTTTTATTACATATTATTACATACATTTTACCGTAGTCTCCCGTTAAAAAAGTATCACGGGGAGGTCAACTTTCTCAAAAATGCTGTAATAATATTTTTTCTCCATTATTTTCTTTGTGTGGTCTTGATAACTGTCTTTGGACTTGGGTGAAAAGAAAGGTTTCATTTTTTTGTTCCTTTTTTTTCTCCAAGTTTTTCCTGATTCTTCCTTAGGCGCTCTGTACCCCATAATAATATTGTCTTACGCTATTGACATGATTGGAAAAAGTTTTTACGCTTAGATCAATAATAAAGTATGGCAGTCAATGCAAATGGTACAGTTTATCTAAATTCCTACGTTGTTGAGTCAGTTCCTGGTCGAGACTTGCATTGAAAAGAGCAAGACAAACTGGGAAACGGTAGCTCAAAAAAAATAAACATGTCTATTTACACACCTTGTATGTCATGCAGGCTTTGTTTTTTCCACAAATTTCTGCTTTTAACACGAAAGCGCTGCTGGTTGATCGGGGGTTTGAAATTGTGACGACAATGATTACTTAAAATGATGATGAGACGAACGATATTGAGCCTCCTACATGGAGCCATACAGCCACGCAATAAACTTGACTGTTTCTTTTTTGCCTGTTGCCGTGGTGTATCATCACTCCTTTCCTTATGAATGATCATGATGATCATCTTATTTTATGCGTGCACTGTGTAAATTTACGCTGCTCAACGCAATAATATCGTACGTCAGGGAAGGAACAAGGTGGAAGGCAGAACAGCGATTCGAAAACCAGGAGGCAGAAAACCAGTTATCTGTATCCGCTCACCACCACCTTTTTCCTTACTTCAACCAAAGTAAGTTGATTCGAAAACGACGATTGTAAAAAGGGATCGGTTTTGTCGGTATTAGGAGCAGCATTCGTAACATAAACGCGAGAGGATGTAAAAAAAGTGAGGTAGTCAACAGTATAGAGCGCATGAAAAAGTAAGTATTACGACAAAAGAGTCCGGATTGAACGCTGTAGTATATGACTCTGACTATGCGAAGGTAAGTGGAAGGCAGAAAAAGAAATAGTGTTTTGATTAGACACGAACAACGAGCGAGTGAACGATTTGATTTTCTTTCATTACTTCAATTTTTCTTATTCTTCCTTCTTGTTCGTCATTCGTTCAAGAAGAAAGATAGATTCGTTGTCGTTGCTGCTTTGAGTGCGGAGTGAAGTAATGGTGGCATCAACATTGCCAGAAGTTATACCATTTACCATACCAGTCTGTATTTACCAATGATACCACCACTACTACTACAACGGGGGCTGTTGCCGTCGCTGTTATTTTTACTATCAGTGGTAGTGCAGTGTTTATATTAGATTTCTTCAAGAATTCATGATCATACACACGCCTCTGCTATTATTCATAGGGCATGCCAGTATACCTATGATAGGATGACGATGATGTGGCTATCCTACTGGCAACTTGCTATTTTTCCACAATTTTATATTGACTGCAAAAGAAAATAAACATGCGGGATTATATGAGGTATAACCATAAGAACGTAATGAAATGAAAGAATCCCAATGACGTGCTCAATTTCTGGTACTTCCCCACACAAAAGTAGTAGCATCGCGTATTATTATTGCCCCTGTGCTAGACTAAACATTACACTTTTCGATGATTAAATAGTCTGACGCGTTGTTCCCAATTCAACGGTAATACGAAGAACGACATTAGAGTGTTGCGGTGGTACTAGGTTTTTTTCTTCATTTTTTTTCGTCAAAAAGGAGATGCCTACATGCTGACCATTTGCAAGTTGTTTAGTAGTACTTTATAGTTTTATCGCATCAGCGTGGTGTGAAAGAATTGCCCATAAAATCTAAGTCATGCACACGAAAAGGAGGAAAAATATCTGCTCAAGCCAGGGACTATTTTCTTGCATGATATTATGATGCATGCAATTCCATAGGCATCCTCTCGCCAATCGTTTTTTTCTAGCCAACCAGGTTGCAGTTACAGGAACAAACAACCTCTCTCTCTCGTTCTCTTCGTCGTAGTTGGTAAACACTATTCTTATACAAATTGAGCGGCTTATGGTGGTAGTCAGTGACTGGCAGTTCATCTTTGTCGACTTTGTCTACTTATCTCCTACCTGATAAGCGACAGTTACTTGAGCAATGTAAATAAGGCTAATAAAATTAAAGCAAATATGTAAAGGTTGAAGGCCACTGATAATAAAAGGTAATTTCAGAGTCGCACTATGTGGAATAACCAACAAGCATCTTCGTATTGAAACGGTGTTAAGAGAAGAGCAAAACTCAAGGATGCGTAGATTACTGCCCTTTTGGAAAAAGATTTCAGGATAATCAAAAGTAATTTTTTGCAATTACCTTCCAGGCCGACCTGAATTGTGTACAATTTACGCATCATTTAATCAGTAAACAGCATTTTATATTATTTATGAGTTATGGAAGGGTAGGTGCAAGAAAATTATCTCAAGTACGCATAAGTTGTTTTTATTTTATTTTGCGACCGTGCGATGCACACCGCCGGGTTCCTGCTATCTTATGTTATGTTCCTACAGTTATTACAATTTCCAGCTGGAACTTGAACACGAGCGTACTTGTAAACTGTTGCTTGTCGTCATAACTGTTTACCAATACTTCCAAAGCCTTTTAAAGCCCTACCTTTACAAAATATAATAATAATTTGGTATTGGTATCAATAATACTTTTGTACTCCTTTCTGTCGTAATACCCAAACAAACCACAAGAGAAAAAATTGTACAAAATGAAACAGTACTGAACTGATTTACAGTAAAGCCTTATTTTGTTTGCTTTTCCTCTTTTTATTCCCTTTATTCAATATTTTTCCTTTCTTCCCGAAAAAAGATGTAATTTTCTAGATCTCCCACAACTTGGCTGTTGCTTGCTGTGGAAGCTGTTGATTGATATGCAAGAATTGCACGGGCACTGTACCATATGGGTTCATACACCTACACTGTGAAAAGCAAGCAAGCAGCAGCAGTAGTGAGTGGCATCATCAAAAAGTTGTTTGTTTTTCCTATTATGAATGCGTGCGTGTGTGTGGTTTTTTTAAAAAACATTTTTGAAAAGGCTTGAAACTTTTATTTCAAAACAAGTGGTACGTACATTTTCATTTTTTGTTTACACTCAAATACAAAAGCGATTAGAAACCGGAGAGAAAGAGCGAGAGAGAGAGAGAGAGAGATAGAAAGGAGAGAGAAGCGGCTATTGACCCTCAATTTTCATTCAGGACTCACTCAACTCATCATCATTGTCGAAGCTTGCCACACACATACATAATATTGCACTGAAAATAAATGCGAACACAAGGCCTGTTGTTTCTGTTCAATCCTTTCGATTTTTTACGACCAAGTCGACAGAAAACGACGCACACCTGACACGTCTATTATGGTATTTTAATATCATTCTCTGTGTGTTTCTGTATTGGTTGTATACAGTAACACGGTTGATGGTAGCAGTAAGCTTTAAAAAAAGGTTTAATTTGCCTGGAATGGGCCTCCGCTGTGGCGAACTGAAACGATGATGATAATAATGATAGTAGTGGTGGCACAATACCATCCTCAAACTTGTATAAGGTTTTATAACATTTTTTCATTTTTATATACATGCACTCCACACTTTTTCGCTAGCAAACTGATTTTTTATTTCTCCCGTCGTAAAGCACATTATAATTCAATTTGTTTTATTGTTGTTTCGCGTTTGATGATGAACAGGGTATTTGTTCCGCCGCGGGTCCGTTGGAAGGGCTTTTAAAGATGCGGAGAAAAACTTTTTAATACTACAGTAATCCTCTCCTCAGACTTTTGATTGACATGAACTGGGGTATAAAATAATTTCTATTTAAAAAAAAGTAATTTCAAGTTTTGTCTTGCAGTTTTACTCAAAATTCATTGGTAAACACGTAGTTAGAAAAAGTACAAGACAATTTGCCTACAGTGGCACGTACCAATCATTCCTTCCAACGGGCGTGTATGGGTAAGTTGGGTAAATTCGTAAAACTGCGGCACGCTTTTGATTCAGGTTGTAAAAAAGGAGACAGGAGGTGTTGAATGAATCACCCGTATTAACCACAGTGTATAAAAGTACAATTGCACCATTGCACGGCAACTACTACAGTGCTTGTAACTACGAGGAAGACAATGAGGCCCAAGTGCCCAATTCAAGTCTCAGTCAACATTCAGTCTCTTTTTTTATTTAAAAAAGGCAAACAGTAATGCACACCATTTTTAGTGCGGTTGTCGTCAGCTGCAAACACTTGAGCGAGCTAGATACACCAAAAGGCATCAAAAAGGAAGAGTGCAACAAAGTAAAAAGTGGTGCGGGGATTTTTGGTAGGGGCTGTTGCTTTGTGTCTGTACCCTGAATATACGAAATATTATGGGGGAGCTTCTTTCCCCAAATCGTGTTTACGATTTGATGATGACGATGGGGATGATGACAAAGCAAGAGGATTACGTTTTCATACTATTTTTTGCCTTATAAATCTAAAGAAGAGTGTACGATGGACGAGTCATCGAATGATGATGATTCTGATGACTGCGATTTAATAGAGTCGACCATATTAGAGCTGTCAACAAACTAAGTTCAGATAGAAGGGGTATATAAAATAGCAGTAAAAGTGTTGAAGATGAAGAATAATAAGGGCAATGAAAGTGATGGTCTGATGGTGTTGACAACAATGATAAGTTATCGATAATTTTCCCCATCATTATTATATAATATTACGTTGCAGTATGGCTCAAGAAGAGCGGAGCGTATACAAAATGTACCATTTTGGTTTGTATACCCGACTCCGCTTCAGCTTGATTTCAAAAACACCATTTGTTGCAGTGACTAAGGATCGAGCGGAAACTTCAAGTGGACATATGGAGGGGGGCAATTAAGAATTTAATTTCTTTCGGTTTCACTACTAGTAAGCACGCCTTTCACAGATGAATAATAAAAAGGGAAATCATTGTCCACGGTACAGTTTTGTAGCAATTTATTATGATGCTGAAGCTAATAGAGAAGGCGACACTTAAAACCCCATCTTATTTCTGGAATGAAGTGGAGAAATCTGCAGTCAGTTAATAAAATGTCGATGATAAAGTTTTTTGTCGACCGAACCATGCCTAAAATTACAGCTCAGAGACATTCCAAAAAATGAATCCACAAAATTCTATACGAAATGCATAGAAGTTTTTAAGGAAATGGTAATAATAACTAAAAGCTTTTCTCAATCGTCCTACTTTTTTAAATAAAATTTCCATAACAGCAAAACTAACAAATAAGATTTATTTTTGTTAAAAACAGCTTTCTAGGAATCAATAAAAATAATAAACTTTTTCTCCAGTTCGCTTTAATCTTAGATTATGTGGAATGTGGAGTTTCTTTTATAATGTAAAACAAATTTATTAGCTCATCGGCACTGAACAGTTGCATTAACAGTAACATCGACTTCACTGTTGTGTGAAGTGGGCAATGTGAGCACAGAACCTTAGTCATTTGCAACCTTTTGTCACTTCATAAAAAGCATAGTTTGTCTGTATGTTTGAAAACATCATCATACTTAAAGCATATTTTAAATTTTCACTTAGTAATTATTTTTTAATTATTGGAAAACCCCACGTGGCTTGATTCGGCATTATTGTTTGCTTTTTAAATTATGAACGGTGAACTGTACCTTGCATGCAAGGGGAAGCTACTCCTCTGCAGTGGAAGCAGGAGAACACATTTTATTTTAAAGTAGCTATCTATGTATGTGCATATATCAGTGCACATCACTACTACAACACCCCCACCACTTACAGATACATCAACTGTAATCTTTGTTTTGTATACATCACGGAGACATTTTCTCTGCTCTTTTCATTTCGACAAAAGTTTTACTGCGCTAGTAAAAACAAACCATGGGAAAAGTTTTTTTCTTGTCTGCAGCCAAGAAAAAAAGACGACAATGGTTTCCAGCAATTTAAGAAGACAAAAAGTATTCCAACAAAACTCATCATTTCGTGATTTTTCTTTTCTCTCAAAAGCCGTAGTCGGCTTTACTCTTTCAACCGGAGTTGTACAGTCAACGAAAAATGGATAATGTGGATCAGTCACTTTTTTTTGAAAAGCAAAAAAAAAACTCCATCATCAACAGAAAAGGGAATTAAGAACTAACCTCTGTGGCAATGCAGTTTTACACAAAAAGGAACAACACTACGATGAGAAGAAGCACATTTTTCTCCTGCTGCTCTTTTCCTTCAAGATTGTTGTTGCTGTTGCTTTCCATACTGTCCCTGTTTTCTCTTTCTCGTTGTTGAAAATACAGCTTTAAAGACCGAAGGATGATGTATGGATGCTACTAGAGACGAGATTGTTTAAAAAAGACCGTTATTATCTACCAACCAGGTCATTTAGTAGGTAGATTTCGAGTGAGGGAGTGTGTGATCATTTTGACGATCATATACTTCTAGCAGGAGCAGCAGTCAAATCTATTATTTATAAAGATGAATGTAAGGATTGTTTGAAACACAATGGAAACGGTCTTTGCTGTAAGATTTTATTGCTGGCTCGTGTACATACTCCACGTTGGTTTCATTATGATCTCTCTATATTATTATCTCTCTATAATCCAGTTTCGCAGAGAGACACTAGGAGGACCATGTTTTTAAGTATCACACACAAGGAAAAAATCGGGCAAAATGAGAGAGAACAAGCAACCAAGGACAACGAGAGAAGAAGAAAAAAATAACCAGGAAAAATCTATTTTCTGCGCGGCATCAGGCTTTATCATCATCGTCGTCGTCGGGAACATTATCAACTTGTTATAATCATATAAATGTGGAGAGCGCTTTCTTAGTATAGGTATCCAAACATCTTTCCAGGAGCAGCAGTTCGGATTTACACGTTAATACAAAGGTAGAGTGAGCGTGGTGGTAGTGGTGTTTGACTGACTACAGTTACAAATTCCAGAGCTACAAGCTACAACTGCTATAGACTACCAAAGGAAAAAGTATGTTAGGGACGAAGAAAAAATTGAGAAGGGAAAGGAGGAACAGTCGGTCTGTAGTGCTAGCAGTAGTACTAGTAGTAGAGAAGTGTTTACAGTGCTCTTAATTATCAAAGACACCTGGGCTGCACGGATATTTTCCCACACTTCTATCTTCTTCCCCCTTTCCCCTTCTCTCTCTCTCTCTCTCTCTCTCTCTCTCTCTCTCTCTCTCTCTCTCTCTTGCAGTCTATCTTTTTTTCTCTTGTGTCTCTCTCGCGAGAGTCTCCTTTTGCCTCTCGCTCTTCCCTTTCTCCAAAGTTGTAGTGAAGCTGTTCCTGATGACGACGATGATGGTGCCATGCATGCTTGCATTACTACTTTCGACTCTTTCTGTGTGACTCGGCTCTGCTGCTGCCGTACCGACCCCGGCTTTTCGCTTTGTGACTACTTTCCTCTTCTCGTACATTTCAGTTGCTTCCCTGTATATTCGTTTCCCGTACACTTTTAAAGTTGGCAGCAAGTATATACTCTATACGAGTAATATGCATGTACTCCAAACTCCACTATACTATGGAGGTATGACTACGGAGGGCTAATAAAAACGTCTGATGGAAAGATAGTGTTTTTTTCTGGACATCATCTCAGGAACGATGTTTGAGTCACATGGAGTTTGAGATGATGCATGTGGAAATGGCGAGAAAATTGTAGCTTTCTTTGGAACAAAAACTGATCCGAACATTGGGAAGAGCTTCATTAGAGACGTGGAACACAGTACAGTTGCTTTGTACACGGAAATGAGACACACCATAAGACAGTTACTGCCGTAGGAGAGCAAGTTAAATCTACACGAAAGTTTTACCACCGGTGGAAGGCATTTATTAGACGGAACTGTATCCTAAACAACATCAAGGTGTGGAAAAGGCAACACGAATGGATTTGTTTATTTATCATTATACCAGGGTGTTATTATAAATTAAGCAAATGTCAAAGCTGGAAGGGTTTAATTTAAAACATGAATGCGTAAGAGTAGGTGTATTTTCAATGAAAAGGTTAATTGGTTTTCGTCAAAGACTTCCTTCCAGCATAACATATTAATTGACTGAGTAAATTACTCTTAATTGTTCCTAGCATTTTAGTCATTTTGGTTGGTGTAAATGCCAAGTGGACACAGAAGATAGCGCCCTTAATTAATTTCCTAATTGGCCCTAAAGCACATACCTGTTTACTTTGTACCGGAGCAGTACGTTCACGTTTGTTGTTTTTGCTGTAAAATATTTATTCTGATTATATTTTAACACTTGTACATCATTTTTTATCCCCTTCTTTTTGTTCAAAACGTGACGGTAGAAAGGGCAGAGAATGATTGTCTTGGAATTCAGACTAAAAACGTAATAAAATTTTGTAGATGTACTGCTATTGTGACTACCACACCTATTATTATTTAATTAGAAACGTGTGAATTAAGTCTCTAATATCGCTTTTTCACCTTCCATTTCTCCAACTGTTGTTAATTAAGTATTGTGTTTGTAACCTAATGGGACTTCGACTTCATGTCTCTCCAACCTTAATTCCACAGCTCACATGTTTTGTGTAAACAACAAATGATAACAAACATATTATATGATTTCTTCGATTTCAGTTTCATGTGTTGATGATTCATTCTAAACTTGTGCTAGGAAGGCTGAACAAATTGGAATTGTACTCAAAACACATTCTACGCATGGTGCTGCTGGTATAGGCTCACATAAATTTTCTCATTAATCTTAATCATGTAGGGTGAGTGGAAAGAATGCCACAGGTAAAAATAGCCAGCAGCACCTCGTAATAAATTTCATCCTGATCTGTGTGTGCGAAGTACACATGGAGTTATCCACTATTTACGCATACTTCACAACAGCAGCCTGAAATGGGGCAATATGAAGAGTAAGGGTTTACAGCAATAAAGTATGTCTGCGCTGCACTGTAAAAAAATTTTATGGGTACTCTACCAAAGAGAAAAGTGGCTACATAAGTTCCTCGCTACACATTAAAACAGCTACTTGAGACAACGTAAGAAAACCCCAAAACCATAAAAGACTGACTAAGCAACATAACGTATAACACTCGTCTTACAATGGCATTCAATATTTCCTCAGATATTTTATGGGTACTCTACCAAAGAGAAAAGTGGCTACTTGTGCACAACAGGTATCCAACAAATTCAAACGCACGAATGAGTAATATTAAAGGTAGGCATGTCATGTAATGCGTGCAGGCAACTGGTTAGTTACCCATGATTGGAAATAGTTCCCTCTCTCTCTCCCGAAGTGCGTTCATGTCTGCACATCGGAAATGAACGCACGCAGGAGACATTATTAATTTCAGAGTTGTCGTTCTTCTTCCTAACGATGATGATGTGGAAAGAAACTGACAAACAAAACCAGGATTTTATGAATGCACACAACCCCATGGGGTTCAATGTAATGTATGTATTTCCGTGGCGTGGCTTCATTTTTTTTAGCATGATGTACACGCTAACACTTGTCATGTTTCATGTTATTTGGGATTGCAACATTGTGAAGTGGTTGTAGTGGAAGCAGAAGACATTAGGTAATATTACAGAAATCATGCCAAAATGTGCAGGCAATTAATGCGAATTGGTAACAGTAAAGCAAGGATATAGTAAACCACTAAAAGAAAGCAAATTGTTGCTGATTTAGAACTTACCAAGATTATGAAGAATAGTGCCAATGGGTTGAAGCGTGTGATGATGTTTGTATTGCTGATGTCGTCTATCGTGAGGATCCAATGGGTGTCTATTTGTAGGAGAGGACAGATCAACAGGATTATTAGGAACTAGTGTTCCTCCCGGGCCGGGGATCATTCCTGGGACAGACACGGGCACAGCCACGGGTCCTCCTGTAGTGGGGCCATAATCTACATGCCCGTTCAAACTCAATTGAGGAGGTGGCGGCGGCGGAGGCTGTTGTGGGGGAGGTTGTTGTTGATGATGCTGAGGGTTGTGATGATCATGTTGTCCAGTTGGTGGGGGACCACAATTTTGAGAGTTGGGACTGAGCTCTTGTTGCTGTTGCTGAGGTGGGGGTTGGGGTTGCTGATGTTGTTGAGGATCAGACTGCTGCACACATATGTCGCCCTTGAGAAAGAATACAATTTCAGATCAAACTTGAAAATAAACGCGAGGAGCACGAAATAGTCACTTTCAACCAGGTACACATCAGAATTGCAAATATATTTCGAGTTTCTACATCTATACTGCGTGAAAATGATTTATCGAGTAGCTACATAAAATCCAGGGATAGTGGTATCGCTGATGATGATGATGCTTATGATCACAAAAGGGAATTTGTGTAATATGGTGATAACATTGAATACAGCCATTTAGCCAAAGAACACGTCAAATACAACCTCTTACGACCTTTAGCACTATTTCCCCCCATAAATAATTCATATTTCAGGCACTATGCCTTCATTTTACCCTTTCCCGTCGTTGTCGTCGTAGCCAACCTAACGTCACGCACCAGCCATCGTCATCATAACAAAAATATATATATACATATCATATATATCATCTGCTCACGCTCGTTTCGAATGATTTAGGATGATGGGGAAGAACAAGAAGAGAAAAAACAAAGCACAAATCATACATTTTTTCCCTCGACTACTTTGTTCTTTCAAAACCGTGTATCTTCTTCAACCACCACCACCACCACTACCCTGCACATTGAATGATAAATGTGCAGCTACTTTCATCTGCCCTACTTTGTAACCAAGAGGCAAGTTTCGAGTTTTGTAACAAATATATCGTATTCAATGTTTACTGCAAAAAGAAGCTCATCTCTCATTCTCTTCATTTTCCCTTTTCCAACAGACTCGCTCTTAAATTTTTATTTATTTCAATTCGTATTTTTAGCTCTTGCGTGGGTCACAATACACTGGGGCATCAAAGGCAAACTAAGATATAGTTTTTGTTGTAGCGTTTTGTACAACCATACGTGTAATTTTCACAGTCTGTCGAAAAATAATTTCTGACAGTAAAAATTTGACGATCATGATCATTTATAATGCGCTTATAAAACTCCCTTCGCCTAGGTACATGTTTATTATTAGCTTAGCTTTGTAGGAGGGTAGAAATTACATACGTATGACGTTACAACAATGCCGAAATGAGTCTGTAATAAAAGGACGGAGGCCTCTTTTTTCTTGGTAAACTTCCACGTAAAATGTATTTGAGTCGTAGGAGTGCGTAGAAAAAAATGAGGAAATGGTATTACTCCCCATTGCCGCGTCTTTGTCTTTTATCAAGCGAGTTGTTACACTAATAGTGGTAGTAAATATGTACGCTAATTGAGAGGAAAGTATTTTTATTGAGTTAAGTTTTGCGGAAGGGGAAGGAGGTTGCACACTATATACTTCACTATTACACTTTTTATTTAAAAGAAAAATGAAATACTTTTTGAAAAAATATATATTACTCGATCGCCCTGTTACTACTGCGTATTTACTTATATTGCTCGTCTTCTTGGGTGATATAGATATGGTATGTAAATAAGTTATTAGTTATTATTACACTACTGCTTGCTGAGTAACGAACACCTTTAGCAAATATCGCATAAAGTTCCTATAGCGATACAATTACAAATAATAATAATAATAATAATAATAACAATAATAATAATAAATCAAATCATTACTATCTCTCTTTCCCCATCCCTCCTACATGCAACATTTTTGCGACGACGCACACGCTGCATTACTAGTTACCTTAAAGTTATGTCTGATTCTCTGAATTTGTTTTTTAAATCGTACATATCGTCATCCCTCGTCCTAGAGCAAAAGTTGTTACGTGTTTAAACACGCCAACCACCCTGTACAGAAGTAACCGTTGGGCAACATTGGCGACAACAAAGTCGCCCTTCAGTAGGCACATTCGATTAGCAAGAAAAAAGTAAGAAATGACTGTGCACAGTAGTTGCTAAATACCGTAGCTTCATCTGCAGCAAATTCATAGCACGAAAATCAGGCGGATATTTAAGTTCCGTTAAAACGCTCTACCTATTTACAAATATTAATTCTATTATCCACATCCTTCCTTTGTTGTCGTTATTGTTGATGTACTTCTTTTATACATATTTAAGCAGTCGTCGTACTCAAAAACATAGACAAAAGCAGAAAGAAATATGTTGTTGTTATGATTATTGTTATGGTATTGTTGTTATTACCTTCCTAAGACGCCTCGAGGAAAAATTTAATATAAAATATATACGTATACGTCGTATGTATATTATATATATAGATATGTGTATGCACTACAGCATAGAGTAAAACAAGTAGAAGTGTTGCCTGTTCCTCTTTTAAATTTTTTGGCATTTCACATTTTCTTGTTCCATCACCCAACGACACGATACACAACAGCGTACACACTCTAAAAGCGTCGTCGTAAAATGAGATTACGCAGAAAAATTGCGATTTTTAAAGGGTATATTATTACTAAAGCTCAATTTTCATTTGAAAACATAATAATATCATAATACCGTGATGACGAGTGCATTTAATGGCGCTATGTGTAGGTATACATAGTTGAAGTGCTACCTTCGGGTTACATTACATCATCATACCCATCACTTAAATATAGAGTTATAATGGCAATGATAGTGCTAGTGGTGATTGAATGCCGTTGTTGTCGTGCCTGAAGACTTAAAGTCCTTAATTTTTTCTTGTTTTAGGCTTCCTCTCTGCTTCATTTTAGCACCAAATGGTGCAGTGCATAGCACAACATAGCACCAAATGAACGTTTTGTTTTTTACACTTCCTCATCGTAACTCATTCTTTCTGTTTCTCTCTCTCTCTCCCTCTCTCTCCGGATCTATCTAGTTACCTGCCCCTGCCGTGTTCAGTGAACCAGCCAAAAGACGAAAAGAAAAAAAGTAGAAATGACAAGTGAAGTGGCATTTATGGGGTGCTTTCTAAAAATGGGTCAACTTCTTTATTTGAATTAATTACGGCAAGTTGTTAATAGTAATGATATTTTTAGTAGTTACGGCTGCACTAATGAACACTTAGGGGTAATAATAGGTATGGTAGTAACAGGGCATGTTTAGTTTAGTTTGTCAGACAATGGTTTCATCAGCGTAGCACAACCTCAACCACCTACATAACTTTAATTAGAACTGTTGAGAGTGAGTCAACGAGAGCTTACGCTGAGCTCTTCTGACATATAACGGTCGTACAGGTCGAGTGGACTTACGTTGTTGCCATGCATTTACTTTTGCAAAAAAACGCGACGTTTATTTCGTTTCTCAATGCACGTTACCTATTATTACCTACTAACAAACAGCAAATAAATCACTGCTCGGTTAATTAAAAGGAAAGGTAAATCTGGGATAGAGAGCCTGTTATAGCACATTTCATCAGAAATGAAGAAGATTATGGGTAGTGACTTGTAGGTATAAAAGACATTCATGCATATTATTTTTGGGTAGGTATGTAGATATTTTCTTACCGATGATAAATGGTAGTACTGCCCAACGGAGGTTGGAACGTTGGGCGAGTTGCACTCTGTGGCACTGTGATTGCTGAAAGGGGTGAGTTGATGATCTTGCAGGGGTGTTGTGTCCCAGTTATCCGCAGGAGTAGCTGTGTTCGGAGCTGTGGGCTCACTCCCTTCGTAGGAGCCACTGAGGGCAAAGTGATACTGACCCTGGGAAGAAAACAAGGGAAGAAATAATCATTTAAGTTTAAGTTTTCGTACGACACAAAAATGCGAATGGAAAGAAATATGAAGGAAAAATAGGCATCAATAATAAAAGGTGAGCTAATAAAATACGTTTCTGAGTTTGCACTCATTGTTCAGGTTATGCAACGTGCTACATAGAAAATGTATTTTTCCTCTTCGTCTGCGTGTGAAAGAGAAAGGTTACGCTTGAGTTAGATTAAGTTATTTTCCGTATTCAAGGTCTCCGGCTAGCTTAAACAGGGAAGAAAAGAGGGAATACGAAAGAATGCAAAATTGACCGTGTGGATCCTGGAGAACAATCTCAGTTACCAAAAGTGCGTGATAAAGATTGAAGGTGGTAAGTTGGTGAGCGATCCCCCACATCACCACATGTGCGGTCATCCAAGGAGACCATCGCAGACAACATCCACCGCTTGAAACTTTTTTTCTGGATGCCTTTTTTCTTGCCTTGCAATCATTATATGATGCATTGCAACTCTGTGGCTAGATGTCTGCAACGATTGGCAGCTAACCGCAATTCTTTTTTACTTATGACAAAGACACCGAATGTATCCAATTAAATTAGATCAGCAGTTCCTTCTTCTATTATCCAAGATGCTCCCTACCTTCAATCGTCATACCGTTCAACTTGTAAAAACGGGGTTTCGCAGGGAAAATATTCTTGCTACCATTGCGTATTACGTTTGATCTATCCTACTCCAATCGTTCAAGGTCCCCTCCTGATTTTCCTTAAAACTTGCACGTATTCGTTTTTAGTCTCCCTTCATTTGAAAACAGATTGCACGCTGCATTAGGGGGGAACACTGTCACGAAATCAAGATGTTATTAATGATGATCAATGATAATGATATATTAAAAAATCAAGGTTTTGTTCAGAGTTTCTTGGTGTTCTGCCTACCGCATATATGGGTATCACGCATTAAACTAAATTTCAATTTTCAATATATTGAAGCATTGCATATTAAGAGGTAAGCTGCCTTTTATCGCAATGTTTCATTGACCGTCACATCATTCATGAAGATAATATAATGATAATCGCCGTCGCATTATCAGGCCCCACTAATCGTGGTCCACACAATACCAAAAGCCTCAATAGTTTTCTCACACAAATGCCCCGTCGAATATCTCTCCTTTTTGCTACTGCCACTTATGAATACATTCAATCATTCTTCAGTTTTTACACGCAACAAAATAGGAGAAACGTTCTTGCATAATAGGGAAAATAGAGTGAGTGGCCACTCTTCAGCAGTAGCGCATCAATAGGCGTATACACAAGTGAAGAGGAACAAGATGAAGATGACTCTTCGGAAAGAGTGAAGAAAAAGAAACCAGAAAGGAGAAAGAGAGAGAGAGAGAGGGGTAGAAAAAGCATAAGTTGATTTTTGGTAAAAAGATATGTGTGGCCAAGAGGCCACCACCACACTGCTGCTTCTTCAACTTCTGCTTGCTTGGCAACTGATATGGATTATAAAACTTCGTGGGAACTCACGCAGTCATCGTCACCGCTACCATATACTCAATGTGAACCCAATTCAAAAGAGTGTTAGACCAACAAACAGTATTCATGAAGGAGCTTGCGAGAAATCATTCAACGGCAACAGAAATCTTCAGTGTCATCGCCACCTCCGATAAAACAGCAAATCTCGTCTTTAAAGGAGATTTTCGCTTCAGCTCAACTTTTAAGGTTCCAAATAAAAGTATTCATACCGCTGCTACCACAAGTACAAACGAAACCAGCGGACTATCGTCAATCGTATTATTACGCAATAATGGCACATGGTACAAAGTACAGGTGGATACTTAAAATATTCATACTGCGAGTAATTACCATTAGAGCAAACGGAAGTTCCGTTCAGAATTAACATAAAAATCATTCCTAAGATTATTATTAAGTTCTTCAATGCATGTTTCATGAGCTGTCTGTATATCATAATACCTTATATGATGCGCATGATTGTGCTTTCGTTACGTTTATAAAAGAATTAAGTTTTTTATTATTATTTTTTATATATTTCATATATGTAACTATGTATTCATTCATTGCTCCAACCGATGACGATGATGATGTTGGAGTAATTTTCGAGTTCCTTCCTTCAGACTAACCTAGACTCTGCTCCATCCATACGGACAATAACCTGCTTGATCGTATCATCTTGCCTTTTGGTCAAATCATGTGTTCAGCAGGGTTCACTTGCTCATTTTGTCTGTGAGTCTGGCTAATCATGATGACGAGGATTAACAAAAAAATAGAGAACGGCTGTCGTTCCTGCAGCCTACCACTGGTTTTAAAGACTGGTTACGTTTTCCTTTGTCATGATTCCCTTGAATCCTTCAATCCGCCGAGCTTGGCATATAAATATAAGCAGAGGTGTTTTAGTACCTTTCTATAGCTTTCTGTTTGAGCATCTGGTGTCTGATGCTCAGGTTGGTTTTCTCTTGTTTGGAGGGATCCCTTTTGATTTATTTATGTTTATGTAATGCTAGTTTTTCATATAGTCATTGATAAGTATAGAGGAGGAATGAATGGAAGAATAAATGAATGAATGTGCAAATGAAAGAATGAATGAGCAGACGTTTTCATTCTTGTTCAAAGAGGCAGAAGTCAGGAGATTCCACTAGGCAATGATAATGCAATGATTTTTTTTTCTTCTTCTTGGATGAGGATGAGTAGACAATGAATTGAAGAATAAATGGGGGAGAGACAAGTTATATTATGCGAGATACGAGATACTTAGTCAAGTGCTCTTCCGAAAATACAAAAATGAGTACTTAAAAAAATAAGTGTGTGGTTCTTGTTCTGGGCTCTTTATTTCTTAAATTTTTGTCTGCAATGTCGTGCATGATTGAAGAATAATGACACCGTCACCAGCAGTGAATGGGTATGAATGTAGCATCCACAAGATTTTTTTCTATACGCGAGATGAGGTATTTTGATAGGGAACTGCTATTGCAGTATATAGGCAAGAGAATACGGTCGGAAGTGCGAACCAAAAACTGAAACAAGTCATTGCCAACTAGGTTTAACTTTGATTCAGAAGATAGATTTTCTCAGAATTTCGGCGAAAAGAAACAATTGGGTTTTTTACAACTTTTAAAATAGTTAGCATTACAACTACAGTTACTCTTCCATTATCATCGTTTTGTTTTTCCTGCTTTGTAAATGACGTTGCCCATACATTGCCCAAACAACAGAGCGAGCGCGTCTCTTTCACCAATTAGGTGAACCATGAAACAAAAAAATGTAATGGCAAAAGGAACAAAATGATTTGACTCTTTTCTTGTATCCGTCATACCCACTTAAACAAGTGCTCCCATTCATCCGTTAAATTGTTTAAAGACAAAGTTAACTGGTTGAGTACCTCGCCAAAAAAATAAAACGACATAATACAACTTTCGGAAGGAAATGAGACATTTGAGACAAATTAAAAGCAATAATGGCAAAGACAATAATTTATTGCAAAAAACCGTTCATAATTTTTATGTAGGTACGTATTTCATTCCCCTTCACCAATCTGGTTTCGTACCACATCACTTTCCTTTCTTCAACTTCAATGTAGAAGTAGGCTCCGACAATTTGTTGAAACGCCTCAAAACATTATTCCGACCGTATCCCCTTATAAATTGAAGGAGCACGGGAAACAAACATAAATACAACCCTATTAAAACAAACTCCGTATTTACACGTCACTTCTGCCACTACTCCTGTTGGCCACGCTAGAAAATGGGTGATCATGATCATGATCATAGACTGATGAAGCAAAAGACGATACCTGACTAGCCTGACAATACGTGTAAAAAAAGCGTGGCACTTGCAAGCTGACTGTCTGCCAGTTCTTCGCGAGTCGCGCGCGCTCTCTCTCTCTCTCTCTCCTTCTTCCCTGCTGCTGTTGTGCATACATCCTCCAAAGTAATATGCATAAAAATAAACAATAATAATATCCCCTTTCTTTTCTGTTTCGAAGGATTACCACCAATTTATCGTAATGATGACGGACAGAGGTTTTTTGAGTGATACGAAAAAGACTTTTAACAGCAGCAGCAAACGAAAAGGTACGAACGGGAAGGAGCACATCGACAACAAACAACACACAAATGAATACGCTACTTGCATTGAAGCAATGATAATAACAGTAATGAAGGCGAACAATCAAAAAGTCACTATGAAACTCTCTTGTCTTTTTATCAGCATGATCACCTCTCGTTGCGTTTGTTTGTGGCAGGGAAGAAGGCGAGTCGAGCCTGCAGCAGCTTCATCATCATTTTTGCTGCATTTTGTAAAAAACCTACTTGTGTAATACATACCTGTATGTATGTATGTATTTCACTCTGGCGTACCTATACCTACTTTTTTTAGCAGCAGTGAGCGGGTTTGCGCTGCGATGCTTCTTTGTTGCTTCTCCTTTACTATTATTGTTTCGATACTTACTACTACGACGACGACGACGACGTCGACCACTACTTACTACTACTACAACACGGAGATTGAGAAAGAGGTTCAAATAGGTTGAATTTAATGGCATCATATCCGCTCTTCTGTTGTGGCATTTCACCGTGGGAAAGGAAGGTGCTTCCTCACTACATCGTCATCATCATCATATGCTCCTCTCGTTTATCGTTTGTTTCTTCTTTTACACGTCTACATGATGAATTTACGTGTTTATATTCTTCAAGTACGTACAATACGTTTGTTGTTACTTTTTCTTGGTCGTTTTCTTTACCATCATCATCGTCATCACAGACACAGACCTGCTGGTTGTGTTCGTGTTCAAATCGGTGGGCATTTTTTAAAAATGTGTATCATATAAAACAATAGAGAACACGCTTTTGGTTTGCGTTTTGCACTCACACTCTTACGGCTCATCACAGCACAATATCACATGGTTAAGTAGGCACTTTTATACACCAATGTGCATGTTTCTTCCTCTTAGGCAGAAAATACTTAAGTAAGCATGCCTTATTATTATTATTGTTGTTGTTGTTATTATTATTGCCATTATTACTCAATTGTCAACTTTAATACCTTTTGCTTAGCTAATACCGCGCTCTTCTCCCAAGTTAGGTATATATATGTTGTACACTATAATGGGTTTGGAATATGCTACGTGAACACCACAAGAAGGGTAATAATGGAAGATGTCCCTTCATTACCAACAGCAGCAGCGCAAGCAATGTTCAGTGTTACAAAAATAAAATTGCAAGACAATAACAACGCAATAACGGCCGCTTACCAAGCAGGACACGTTGGTAGTTGCTAAGTTGCTATACATATGTAGGTGGTTTCTTTAGGTTGTGAAGGTGGTTTCATGGGGAAAAGTGAACACCACCAGGACAGTATGCAATGTACAAGTGAATGTTGACTTCGGCTGACATAATAGGATCAATGGGTCTACTTAGTTTCCACTTTTGCTATATAACCCTCAGAGCCACACAGAGAGGGATACAGAGATATAAGGATTATTACCTATCTACAACTGGCAATGAGGCGGTGGTGGTAGGTATTGCCCCACCTATGCGCAATGGGCAAGTATAGGTTATATAGATAAAATCTAGAGTTTTTTTTAGAGATTAATGTTTTTGCAAACAATTTCGTTTAATATCATACGACAACCTGCACGACCACTGCTGAGTTAATTTTTGTACTACATAGACGTAGTACCTATGTAGTCTTTTGTCGTAGGTAGAAGGCAGATTATACTTTTTATTGTCATCATTATTTAATAACAATAATAATAATAATAATAATCTTCTTGCGAATGTGATTACGTAGGTATACACGTGCATGTGTGCGCATGACGTGCTGTGTATATACCTATTGTATTTGGAGGAGCATAAAAAGTACGTCATTCCTCTTGATTAGTATGCACATTGCAAGATTACGATGATAGTTATTATTGTTATTATAAAATGCTGGTGGCAGACAGGAAGAAAAAATATGAAAAAATATTTTATATGTGCAAAAAATAATATGCACTAAATACCATGCATGTGGTGGCGTTAATGTTGCTGCTTTGCTGCAAAGTGGCATTTGTTGCCATATTTTTACACAGAATCTTCTTAAACAAAGTAATGAAATAATTTTTATCTACACCAACAAATGCCAGAGGAAAAATGCTTGACAATGTGTGTCAGTTGAAAAAAGAAAGAGAATTGTTGTCTGTGCCTATTATATATTTAAAGCTTTTTCGAGATATTGAAACATTGTAAGGTAGAATAATAAGTACACCAACTAGAAAGAAAAGTTGATGTTCTGTGGAACGAAAACAGTTTTTTATAGTAAAGCTACTAGAAGGAGTGCTTTCTTTTATAAACGTAAATAATATTTTTTGAGAAAGTAAAATGTTCTCATCTTACCCATGGCGAAGCTGCTCTCTCCGTAGGATCCATCACCACGGGCATGCTGCTGCTGAGATCCACAAAGTCGAGAGCCAGCCTTCCAACTTTACTTGAATTTTCTTTTGACACAAATAAAAAATTCACAATGCTAAACTCAGTTAACGTGTACTTTTCAATTCATTTTTGTTTGCTTTGTATGCTATCATGGGGAAATTTTTTTATAGCAAGCTTGCACCCCCAATTGAAATTGTAATTCATTTAAAGTCCTCATATATTTTCAGTTGAGCTTCAACAATAAATGGTCAACTGTGCATGTATTGAAATTGGCTTAAAACTGATCAACTAACAGGGCAGGGTGTGAAAAGTGCTTAAATTGCATATATGAGGTTTAAAAAAATCTGCTATAGATATAACGAAAAGGGAAGAAGTACAAAAGGCTTGCTTCAGAGAAATTCCCTGTAGTATGCATAGAGCAATTACTACGCATACATACTAATAGATACGGTACTAATTAGAAAAAAATAAAAGTCCTCAAATAGGGACAACAACAACACCTGAGATCATTTGAAAAGAAAGCTCAGAAGAGAAATAACAAAATTTTAGTTTCCCAGCCGGTTGCGCTGGTAAATTCCGCGTATGGAAAAATCACCCAAGTGATTTTTTTTCTCGGGGTCGCTATGTATCAGTGGGTATGTAGGTACATAGAAGACTCGTCGTACAATAAATGTGCACACTGATCGACTACAATTTAAAGAGGAAAAATCACTGTCACACACTGCTCACTATCAAACCAGAGAGAGAAAAACATAAAATGAGAAGGACAATCCAACTAATGCGATTGTCGATTTTCTTTGTGGCGGCTGATGTGAAAATTCAATAAAGTCGAGATAATTGACAGGACGAAATGGAAGTAGCTACTGGTAGTAGTGATAAAAATGAATTCTGCTGTTCATGTATCCTAATTGGATTTTTGTCTTCTAGAAACAGAAAGAAAAGTCGACTGAGAATGAAGGACGGCTGCAACAAAGGTTGTTCATTTCTCCCTAACTTGTAGCACTACACTATATATATCGGCTGTAACTGTGAAGTACAGAAAAGAAAATGCTAAAGGTAAAAGAACGGTTTTGCTGAAGAAACTCCGGTTTTCTTTGAACAGAGCCTCTCGTTCCGTTGTTTTCCACAAAAAAATCTTGTTATATCTTAAGACAGAACCAGTCAAGGTATAATAATAATAATAACATTAATCCAGGCCGACAATCATTAAATCAACTTGTCACATGCGGAGAGGCGTTTTTCTTTGTTTTTTTACTTCAATAACTCTTAGGGTTTTTTTTAGCACCAAGTCGCTCACTCGCGCACACACTCACACACTCTCCACCACACTTTGTAACAGGGAGAAGGATAATTTAAAAGTGAGGAGCCAAAGTGGCAACAACGACGACAATATCGACATAACTCGATAAGCATGCGGTTCTTTCTGCTACTGCTGACGATCGTCTTGTTGCTCTCATTATTACTGCTATTGTTATGACTACTGATAACGATGGTCGAATTAATGCTACTGTTGGCAATTGGAGATTTTAAAAATGAATGAGGAGCTGCGCCTTTAGCAAAGAAAAAACCTTTCTTGGTCAAAGTCTCTCTCCCTCACTCCCTCTCCCACTGGGTGTATGTTGGTTGACTGACTTTGATTACCAACTAGCTAACTAACTACATACACTGATGATGGTAGCTCTCGCTTCAGCAGAGACTGGGCACGGTGATGATGAACATTATATAACAAACCAAATGATCGGACTGACAAGAAAAAGGTAAAAGTTGAGAGGGAAGCCTCTTCATTATTACTTTTTTCATGCTCTTCTTCTTACTCTTCTTCGTCGTCTGTTGCCACTTGCCACTAGCTGCTTCTTTAGCTGCGTCGTCGTGTGTACATACGTGGTTGTATTGTTACCACACATTCACATTAACAATAAGTGCATGACACAACGTATCAAATTGGTGCAATGATACCAAATACCTGCCGAGTTATGAGGATGATGATGATGCTATGGATAGTAGTAGTAGTATGCAGAAACGACAAAAAAGCAAAAAGAGTAGATGAGTTCAATCGACCGATTTAAAGTCAGTCAATGTATGTATCACTACGGTTACAGAAAAGTTACGTAGAAAAGTAAGACGACGACGATTGTTATTACTTTTATGTACATTTTATATAGGCAATATATCCTGTCTGTACACCCAAGTACAGGTACACACACATGTGCATGTTGTTGTTTTATTATTGGTGCTGCTAGTAAAGTGAACCATCACCACACGACACACTGAACAATAACAATGCATGCAAAAGTTTTCAAAGAGTGGGGGTGTAAGAAAAGTAAAGTGAGTGAATGCAAGAAACAACAAAGCCAAGGAGCAGGTAGGTTTGCTCGAGATAAGATAATAGATAGAGAATGGAATGGACACGTTATCAAGGAATAAGTTTAATTTTTTAATGCCCAAATCTCACACATGTAATTTCGTAGAGGTTTATTATGTGGTGTGCAGGCAAAAGGCCTGCGTGAGTATTACTGGGCTACGTTTTATGCGGTCAACACGGCGAGTAAGCGTGTGTGTGTAGTTTAGAGTAGAGAGACTTTTACAGGGGAAACATAACATAGGAGTAGTGTCGGCAGGGGCAATTTGCTACATCTTCAGATAAAATATGTATAGAAAAGGGAGACGAGCAGCCAAGAAGAAGCACTTGTTGTGGAGGTATTGAGAATGCAGTAAAATAGCTGGCAGGTTCATACTTCATTACCAAACAGCATCACCATCATCACTGCATTTGATACAGGTACAGACAGAGGATGATCATGATCATACAATGACTGTGGTGATGATGGCTTATTGTTGGGCGGATTACGCGTGTAACGTAGTCAATACGGCCGAGACGAGTTCGGTAAGTATCACGGTGATAGCATTGAAGAGTGGATGCTTCTTCTGTTGTGTCTCTGTATTCCAGTATGAGTTGGGATACGAAAAGTAGCATAATGGGGTATTGTAATACATCGTTGAGTAAAGGCAGATCGGTTTCCACTTTCTAGTGAAGGCCTCAACTGACTGTGAGAATGCGTAATGTGTGAACCTGAACTTGGCTACAGCGATGATGGAAGTAAAATTGATCTCGTTGGAAAAAGAGAACAGAAAGTACAATTGAATTTGTAATAATAAACAGTTTTTTTTGTGTAAAACTTGTAAATTTGTTCGCTTTAAAGGCTGCACAAAGGAAATTGGCAAGGCAATGTCGGGCGATGATGACAAGTGATTGAAATGTAGGAGAACTTGGTTCATTTTGTATGTACATTCAGGTCACTTAAATTTCCACATTGAGGGCGAATATCACATGATTCATAATGATAAACGGGGTAAACGAGAGTCAGATCTTATATATGGGGAAAATAATTGCGGGATTGCAATTTTGTGAAGATGTAGCGCGAACGACTTTGTATCGTAGTGTAAGTAACTTGCTCGACAGACTCGACAGAAAAGTAAAATGTACATTAGACGAGAGCATGTAAAATGAGCCATCAGTAAAAACATTACTGACGACAGAATACTGTGTAATAATAATACCATCTCGGAATGAAAATTACACCTAGCTCAGCTTCTCTCACCATCACCACCACAGTCAACGAAAAATGAGAAATTTGACTCGTTTCTTGTTCGGGCAGCATGAAGTTGTGAAGAAAACAATTTTTGTTTTCTATTCAAGACATATTATGATTATTGTAGGTTGATGATCATCAATGTGATGTGATATAAAGAAATGGTGATAATATACATAGTAAAAGCTCAGCAGCAGAGCGATCTTTGCAGTGTAATGTAGTCCGTTGTTGGGTTGTTTGTTGGGAGTCCTTCAGAAGTCGCGTAGACTCGCTGGTCTGAACAAAGGCGACGGTAACCGCAAAATCATCTGATTTATCTTGGATGTGTGCATCGTCAAACACTCTTTTTCCAACAAAGCATAATGTACTTGCTTTTGTGAACATGCAGACAGACCAGGGCATTATAAGCATAAATTTGTATAAATCCATGCAGTAGTCAGCGCAGCATTCGTTGCCATTTTTTGCAAAGCTTCACACAAATTATGTAGTTTTATAACTATCTGAATTCCTTGTACTACCTTAATGGCGCCCAGTTCCACTCACACATCTAAATGTACCTACATTGCATATGATATACACGTGAGCATCATAACATTTTAAAGCACGGTTTATCACCATGACACCCGAGACTACTTTACAGGGAATTCTCTTTCAGACGTCGTCACCTAATATCTAAATTTAAAATTAGCGAATCAGGTCCCTTACCTTCATTCCTTTCATCCTTCTTTTGTTTCACGTTTACAGCAGTAATAATAAACTGAAAAAATGACACATCAAATTACAAAATGACACGTAAAATATAAGATTCTCCATCAACCAGCACGACATGTTCAAGTAGTAAGTAACCTCTCCAGGTAATCTAAAACTTCAAAGGTACGGATCCACAGGACTGTGATGATAATGGTAATAGCTGTAGATAAAAAATGGAAGCCCCATTAAATGTCCAGAGTATGTTATATAGGTTGTAGTAGACATATAACTTTACGTATGCATTGAAACTTTTGTAGAGGTGGTGGTGCTGGTGGTAAGGAAAGCTACAAAAACTTGGTATTTTTAAGCCATCCACCCACATTACAAATGGATTGATATGATGATGGATTTTAACAAAAGAAACAAGTTTGTTGTTGTTACACCTGCACTGGTGTGCTTATATAGGAGTCTGGGCATTTACTATTGACAGTGGAGGTGTAGTGGTAATAATAATAGAGCGTTGTGTTGGATAAAAAGTTGTAAACCGCGAGAAGACAACGCTTTAATATGTTTTTCATATGGAGGCTACTGTTGATAATGTCGGTGAGTACGTCATGTAGCAAACTTAATGTCTGTAATGATTTTTTTCTCTTCTTCTTCTTCTTCTTAACTCAATTTACTACAGTTGCGTACGTGTAAAGTTGTGGCAGTGTAGTAAGTAAGTGAAGTAGTGGTTGTAAGGAAATCAGGGAGGCCGGTAGGGAGTATCATGGTCAAAGTCAAGGGTGAGAGTTGCTCATCCCGGCTTTCCCACATTCGAGACAACATGTTTTAAAAGGAACCAACAACCAACCTGTTTTTCAGTTCCGGTAAAAATTATCACCAGGCGCAACCAAGACCGAATGCATGCATAATATTGTACCTACGTACGCGCATTACATACTTACTGGTTTTTGACACATGCATCACGTGTTGTTGCCTACTTGTGCGGGACCAAGTCGACGAAAGAGAAACGCGTAGCCTCAATAACATAGTGTGTTGAACTGATTACCGATTTGTGGAAGGAGATTTTGATTTTTGCAATTGTCTGCTGACGTCTGCTGGGAAGTAGGTTTTGACAAGGAAAGGAAACTAACGCAAAGGGGCCCCCTGCAATTAGGATCCACTCGACTTCTAATGACAAAAACTAACGATAAGATCAATGGAATACGTACGCAAAAAAATATCAAACGTTAGTATTCAGCAATTTTTTTCGAAGTAATTAAACAATTAACTTCACGTATATTGTATTACGTAAATCCGTGAAATAGTTGACAATTTCTTTAAGAAATATTCGAAGAAAAAATATTCATCTAGAAACCTGCCCAACATTACACCTAACTTCCCATGATGCACTCATTGCTCTTGCCTTGGTAGTTGCGTACATACCCAGGCAGGTACATAATATTATGCTTCTTGTCTACTTTCGGCGAGTGTAGAATAAATATAGGTACCTTAACTTGATCCATGTTATCATCTGCTTGCCGTGCTGTGATTGAAGCATTTACAGAACAGGGCATTTTAAATGACCTGCATTTTACACTCGTTTTTGTCCAGATCCCTTCTCCCAAACATGCCACATGAAAGACACGAGTGCTATAGGTTTTTCTTTTGAAAAAGAGACACGATATACGCGTTATAATGATGTGTAATAAATGATAAAAGGGAGTGCATAAGATTGAAGACAAAAGTTAGAGACGCGGGGGACACCGCGTAAACAGTTCCTCCTCCTTTGTTATTGTTTTATTCTTCAGATTTTCATGCAACACCAAAAATCTTGCGTGTGAGCGGTGTACTTTTTTTCTTCTTCATCAGTGTCTTCGTGTTGAAAAAAGTTGTGGGAGGCAAGCGAGGCAGTCTATTAGGCATTGTTGCATTTATTTTTGGAGGTAAACCTCCAAAGGCATTTTGAAGTGACATGCACTTAATTCTAAAAGTTGCAGACCTGTCTAGGTCATTGTCATGAGGATCGCCTCATTGCTGCGCTCAGGTGTGTGTTTAGCTCGTCTCTTCAAGTTGTTATGGGATTCATGGGTAAGCTACTATTACTGCCACTTCAGGGGTACTCAAGCATGGAGGAAAGCATAATAATCACGTAAAAGGGTTTACATCATCAAGATAATAATGATAATGACAATGTAGTGCATTATGTAATACGTAAGTTTGAACTCGAAGGCACATCACCATTTTTTTCACCCTCTCGCATTTCTACGGCATGCAATGCGAATGCGTAGTAGTAGTAGTAAGCGTGCCAACTGAGGTGTGACTGGATAAGCAGTAGTTGTCCTACTGGTTGGTAGTTTGCGGTAGTAAAAGCAGTAGTGGTGGCGGTGGTGGTGGGACAGGGTCAACTTTTTGTTGACCATTTAAAATACCTTTTCGCTAGACTGACCTCTCTAATCAGCAGCACAGACGTGTTTTGTGTCCGTTCCCAGGCTTTTTCGCAAAAATCCCTTTTCCGTTCCGTTTTCTTGTAAATTGATGCCGAGATAGAAGAGGAAGATTTGAAGATTAAAAGGCTTTGTAGGTAGAAAGTATGGTGGGGGATACCTATATTTAGCATATAGCATGATGATGGTATGTCATGAAAAGTTGGTGTTTATATGCGAGTACCTACTATGTGTGTAACAATAACAAAAACGATGACGACGATGATGAAGAGGATCGTCCTATCTTTTACTTTTTTTATAAAATAAGTGTAATCATAAATACTTCACCTCCTCCGCATGTAAATGTAAATCATGCGTGTTTCTTCACGGTTGTTGAACTTCCCTATGTATCTAGTTGCCTTCTATTGGACAGTGCTTCTTTGGGAATTTTTTTTGTAGCTCGAATGCTCATGCTCTTTAAAATGATGATGATGATGAGAATGTTTATTATTATTATTATATTTATATTTATATTCTGGTCAGTCAGATTTTTCTAAACACACAATTTTTATTACTACTTTACTAACGAAATCAGGCAAACTATACAGCTTTGGTCACCGGCGGCCATTAATTTAAAAAGCTCGTCAATTCGAGAGGAGCTGTTTCAGACATCATATATGAGCACATCAGGTACACGGATGGTGATGATGAGACTGATGAGAGGTGACATGCCACTGAAAAAGAAACACGTAAGATGTCAGACAGCCAGGAAGCAAATGAATTCTCATAAAATTCAAAATGCTTGAAACAAGTAGAAACGTGATAAAATGATGCACCCAAAATTAAAACACCAACAACAATGAAGAGGACTTCTAATGGAAACATGACATTTAAATCAGATAACGGTTACAGTGGTGGTTTGTGTTCAGTGCGTAATACTACAGCAAGCCCACATACAAGTACACCCGATGTCATCCATCCTAGTCACTTGCAAAATTGCCAACATCAGCCAAATTTTAACTACAGTAAAAAAAAATTCAATGGTCCGTCTCGTTCTCTCTTTCTCTCAAAACTAACGGTTCTTTGTCTAAAACAGTTGCATACCACTAGTCAGCAGCGACTTTGGTTGGTCGCTAATAATAGTAGTACACAAAAAAGTGATGGCATTGCATTGCAGTTGCAACCTCGACATTGCTGAGACCCGAAAAAGAAAAGACAGAAGAGGAAGCATTTTCTTTTTTAATGCATCTACTTGTAAAACAATACACTTTTCTGGGCAGTTTAGGGGGAAAATTGTGATTTGTCACCACAAAAAAGCAGGAAGACTGTCATTCATTCATGTAATTAGAACAAGAAGACGAGAAAGATAAAAAGAGTCAGAAGAATCCCTGAGACTTTTGTGGTTGGAAAGGCCACGACTAAAAGACGAGACATTTTTTCGTAAAAGAAAGCTTTGGCATTTTTGTGACTTTGACCGTAAAGTTGTACTTTACTACGTCGTCAACCACTATGAGTATGTGATGTACAACCAGGTATAAAAAATAAAGTCCATTTACGGAACATTTACCTAGGAAAATCCTCAAGATAAATGGAGTTTTAACAAGATCAAAAGGTACGACTGATCCCGCACAAGGAGTAGTAGAGAAAAGGGCAACAATCACTGAGAAAAAACTTCCGTTGCGTTCTTGAAATTTGTCATTCATTTGTTTCAACCCCCGATAACGAATGCATACATGGCACATAAATCAAACCCAAACAGTTCAACGAGCTGCAACAAACCGTAAAGTACATCATCATTCAGAATGTTTGAAAAATATATATGGGGAAGAGATGACAAAGAAACGTTAAAAGACAATTTTCGATGTGTATATGATGAACGTTATGGATAATTAGACGTCATGCGCTTTTGGATCTTTCTTGTAAATGCGAATGAATGTATTAAATAAAACCACGATTTTATTCCGAAAAAGACGGTTGACAGTGACAACGACAATAGTCACAGAAACGATTGTTTTTATTATGTAAAACAACCATTGTTTCAATATTTGCAGGAAGGATTTTAAAATTATATTGGCCATTGCATTTAATAAAATTCCTTTTTTTAAACTTGCATGAACGGAGTCTATTACAAATATACTTTGGACCAACTGGTCCAGAAATGAGGGCATATTGTTGCAGGGTTGTTATACTTCCTTGAATAACGATCTTTGTTAGTGGCGCTGTATCAACAAGTTGCCTACCGCATGTAATCATTTTGCTATAAAAAATGGAGGAATATTGAATTTGACCTTGTGGTGATAGACAAATGCTGCTGAATTAGCAAATTATATAGCAAGATTGTAGTGTATTTAATAAAAAGTAGCAAAATAATCGTTAATAAGTATAATCATCGTGCGATACATTCCGTTAATATGCATGTAGCATTTTGATGCGTCCGCCCACGCATATCTACTGCAGTAAGTTTGGTCGACGGTAGTTACTACGAGTTCGAAAATACGCCGCGGACCTGTGAAGTCAATCCTTTGGAGAGAACTGTTAAAGAGCCAAATTTTAAAACTTACCTATAAAGTACATACATTGTACACATCAGATCGATCATCCAAATCATTATATACTTGTGTTATATACGTAAATATGTTTATGTGTGCATTTCTCGACGCTTCTTATCCTCATGGAAACGCAAAATGTCATATTCAACAAATATCTGCAGTTTAAAAAATCCATACAATATGAATAAAATGGAAATAATACGTATTTTGGAAACCACTATGCAAATTAGATCAATTTGCGAACAGTGCCGAAATCTCAAAATAACAAGCAAGCATGAAGTTCTTCTTCAGGTTGAGTTGATTGTATTTTGAAACAGAAACGATTTGCAAGAAACAACGCGCTTTTGCCAAGTAATACATATGATTTTACTCGTTCATCGAAAAGACAACGGCGATAAGATGCCTGTATTGACAGTACCCCACTTTTGCATACTTTAAATAAATTGGAATGATCATATTAAATTACATTTTTACCGCAAAATGGCTAGAACTGAGTATTGTACATTGTGTCCCTTGAAGTCTTGATTACGTCTCGTCGTGAACTCTTGAAGGAGGCTTGTTCTAGTCTGCAAAGTAGATGTGCCAAAGTATGAGCATAAAGCTCATCCCATAATATGTTGTTGGTTGTGGTTGTACATGTTTACTATAGCTTTGTGTACATAATATGGAAAATGTCTTTAAAAATAAGAAAATTACTTTAAAGGCTGCATTTTATGACTTAATTTCCTATTTTCGTTTATAAAGCATTCATTAAAAGCTTTTACAAAATTTGTCTACTACTACTTGTTGTCTTCTCATCCTCATAATAATACAAGTGGATCGCATACAGCAGAATTTCAGTCTGAACTATTTGCTCTCGCTCAATATGGTTTTGTCCTCGAACGTATTCCTCGTTAGACGAAAGCTCGTTTAGTACCAAGCCGAATAAAATAGTCCTAAAATGAGTTTTTGAACTTTTGTGTATGTTGAAGGTTATTCGTTTCTATGTACCTCACGATACTATAGTACTATAAAACGATGTGTTTTTGTTGAATAATGAACCAAAGTAATTGTTACTGTTGGTGCTGGCTGCATTGTTGAAACTAACTGACGCTATTAAAAGGTTGCTGCACTTTTGTATTTGTTCTCTCGCTCTCTACACATCACTTCTTCAAAAAGAGGAGGTCCAACAAGTCCAGCCTTCAACAAACGAAATACATATAAAACAGACTTACGTGAACCATGCTTTCGCATTACCAGAAAATATATTGTACAAGACTTAATACGGCCATCATCATCATCATCATCATAAAAATACAGGTAAACAGCCAGAAGCGTAAGCGTAGCACCAACACAGCACGCAACGTCTTCTGAGAAACAAGTAAGAATAGACGGATACGGAAGGGTATATATAATAATGGTATCTTCCTTATCGTTTGTATCGAATGGAAAGATTGAAAAAAGTAATATGATGATAGCCCTGTTCTTCCTAACAACAGATAATGGCGCTATTATCATTTTAAACAAAACTAACTCTACAAGAAAAACGTAGATCATGCTATACTAATTCGATTTTTAAATTCAACACTAAAATAGAAAATAGAGCTCGTGTGTGTTAGTCTGCAAAATTTACAAGGCTTTATGGAGCGGTTTAACAGAATCGTAATTTTAAAATTTTAACTTGCCAGTGTGAACTGCTACAGTGTGATTTTTATTAGCATGAGGGCTCCATCAGCATATTATTATGCATGTTCTAAGTATTCGACGGTTTGACGTAAAGTAATTGGCAATCCCCTTCCCAATGTCGAATATGGACCAGTCAAAAATTGGCAAAAAGGATTTACTAAGAATCATTCATTGTCATGACTCATACAGCTATGACATGGAAAAGATACATAGTCCACCTAATTTAAAAAAGCAAAAACAAAACGTTTGCATTAGAACTACGAGTAAATATTAAATATATCAAGTCTCGAGTCTCTCAGAAACAAATTAGCACTCTGAATTTCTGACGGAGTCTCATCTCTTTACACCCTGACGTTGATCAAAACACCAGACTTCATTTGTTTGTGCCTGCGTTAGCATTCTGCGTGCTGCTTTTTATGGAGCTTTAGATGTGTGATTCCCATTGCCGTGTACGTCCGTATTCTCGTGATGAATATGCACAAGTGTGTATCAAGTTGCTCGGGTATTACGACGACTTCATCTTGCTTTATGGAAGCTAAGCTAAAAGCAAAATTCCTCTTGACTCATCTCTCTCTTTCATTAGTGGTTAACACCAGAAAGGCACAACTTGCTGACTTACTGTACATAACACAACACACAGCACAGATCCAGGAAGATCCAAGCAATAGTAATAGTAATAGGCAATCACTGCCCGTCAGAGCCAAACAGCATCTCCTTCACTCCTATTGGTCTCTCTAGACAATCGGAAAACAGAGGAGGTTGGCTTCTCTGCTAATGTTTGTGAAGGATAAGAGATTTGAATGGACATGCACAAGATATGATATTATGTAGAAGATCAGGGGATCTTGAATCTTTGACTGACTTGAGGATGAGATGAGGTAAAAAAAAGTATCCGTCTGTTGCTCTGTTCGGCTTCTTCTTGGGATGTTGGATTTAATAAAATCGACACAGTAGCAGTAACCTGCTTATAAAAAGTAAGTGAAGAATCAAGCTAGATCCGTAAATTACAGCAACCATATCATTTGTGCATAGAAGCCCTTTTAAGTATGAAGTTATGGAAAGAACCCATTAATTGGCAAATGAAAAAACGGATAGGGTATTTGTACAAATTAATCATAAAAATGAATAATGGAAAGTGTAGTCCTCACGAGTGATAAATGAATTGGCAATTGTGGAGAATAAAATTAGTTTTCATGATATATGTACGTTTTAATCAAATTATGTGCGCTATAAGCATTAATTCTTCCAAGCCCAGATATCTTTATGACGAATGGAAATACAACAGCGCAAGCAAATAATGTGCAGTTGTGGCAATCGGTAAATGTCAATGTCATGGACAATTTTTGCGAAAAAATCGTCATCATCATATATTATCGTAATTTTGCGACAAGCTTTACGAATGAAAGAATTCTATAACCACTGCAAAAGCGCATTTACCTACAAAAATGCACACACACACGGCATACGCACAATAAAGAGGCAGGACATATGCTGCTCTAAGAATTCTCTGTGAACCCTGTATTATGATGATCATCGTCAAATGATTCCTCAGACGAAAAACTTCCCGAGAAGCAAGGGATTTTCACAGAAGAAGTTCACATGTCTGCGTTTTTCGTCTACTACACAAACGCACACACACACAAAAATATTTGGCTTTTTGTTGTTGCTTCTGTTATTACGATTATTAGTGGTAGTAATATTTACTATTACCTCATCCCTCACAGCTGACGACGTCCACTACGCACTTAAACTATCAGCTGAGGACGATGAGAATGATGAAAAGGGAAGTCTTCTCTCTCTCTCTCTCTCTCTCTCTCTCTCTGTCTCTCTCTCACACACACATTCATAAGCACACTTCTGGGAAGAATCCCAATAAAAAAATGTGGCAATATTGCACTTGGCATTTCCCAGAGAATGCATTTTTGTAGCATTACCTAATCGCTAATTATAATCAGGTGTGAAGGAAAAATAAGCAAAATGAATTTCACGTGACTATACTTTGTCGTCTTTGCCCACAACACTTTGTATGCAACTACCGCAGCCCCAGCACATCGGGAAGGGAAGTGAATTTGTATGATGAGAAGATTTTTCTTCTTTTCTACCGCACTTCCACCACTACAGCGGCAGTAGCGCCATTCATCAGTAGCATCATCGTCATCATCATCATCAATGAAATAATAAGATTATACAATATAAATAAATTATGTAACTTTCATTCGTTTTTTTCTCCTCTTTGTAGCCTCTACTACTGACTGACTTCTTACGTGATCGCATAGGTACGCACTCATTCTTCCTCCCGAGAGGGAGAGAGGAAAAATGTAAATCAGAAGAAAACCACAGCAAAAATGCATAGCTGGGAAATAGTTAGACGGTAATCTCACAATATTGTTACCCACTTGTTCAGTTTCTCGGATTTGTTTCTCACCTGTTTACTCTCCTCTCATTCATCCATACCACTACCAATCTATCTACAACCATATAATTGTATATTTTAGGTATTTTTCATTGAATGAGAACCAAGGATAGGGTGGCACGTGCCATATTCCCACATTTGGAATATTACTCTCATCGTCGTCGTTGTCGTCCCCGTCCTCAAATAAACAACGGGAATTGAATTATACAACAACGTACCTACTTCTTCTGCGACCGCGACCATTACAGTTACACTACTCCTTCCACTTGAATCAGCAGTGCTGTGCAAAGACCGGCATCATCAGAGACACGCCGACTGGTGGGCACTGTTTTTTAATGACTGCATTTTAAGGGGACATCGAAGTGCAATTTCCTACGTATATGGAGTAATACATAGTATGCTAATATTTTGCATGTGTCCGTCTCTTTCCGCTACCTGTTGATCTCTAAAAAGGCAATAACGTGACAGATATAAAGATATGTACGGATTTGTCGTGGAACAGCAACGGGGAACTTGCGAGTATCCTCTTTGAATAAAAACATAATAAGTGTTTTACCCAAATTCGTGAGATACTTGAATCACTGATTGTGAATGAAACGAACATGCGGGATTCGTCTTATCAATGTAAGATCCCATGGTAAGGAATAAAACAGGTTGGGAGACATCAGGGGCGATGCCGTTGCCACGTTACGTAATAATTTCCACGTCCGGCGAGTATAATAATAATAATAATAATAATAATAATAATAATAATAATAATAATAATATTAATAATATGGGAAAAGAAAGGTCAGGTATAAAAAAGCCATGGGAAATCATGTACCACAAAATGCACCACCACCACCCAGTAGCAGCATTATCTTTCGTAATCTTGTATCGGGAAAAATAGTCACAGCGCTAATAATGCGATGCTTCTACTAACCTTTTTATGGAATAAAACGAAAGTGTACTACTTTTTCATATCAATAAGGAGCCATGTACCTATTATAACATTCAGGCACATACCAATAGGGTAGATTTTTGTGGACTTTTTGGTAATCTGTAAAAAGTAATGTGGTGCGGGCAGATTCAATTCGACTGCTATTCATTATTTATACAACTATCAACCTAAACATTTTTGCTTTTAACTTTTAAACTTACAATTGGCATTTTAAACATAGACGCTTCGCTGACGTAAAAGGTAGTCTCATTTTGAAACAAAATTGTATTGTCTAGCCGGTTCCACGAATAAATACCCCGTTTTTTTCCTACACGTGTTGAGCATACTTAACGACGTAAAATCCGAAAAAAAGTTTGCATGCCTACCAACAAATTACCCTTCATCATATTGCATGGCGGTTATTCTACGCTAATTAATGATCGTAGAAGTCGGTACGACGAACCAGCAACCGGCCACCCAGGTCCGGTGAATAAAAAGTTAAAGCGCGACTCTTGATTACAGCACATTTTAAAGTTATTCGCAAAAATATAGCAGCAGTGGTGGTGGGTTTGTCTATAAGTTGCAGACGAAGGCTTCTTCTTAAATGTATTCACCCCCTAATTTATAATTGAGCTCAACTTACACGTGTGAAAAAACAGATGCTATTTATGATACATACCCCTTTCATATTCTGTGAACTGCTCCCGCCCATGTTCGATAATACTCCCTTCTGGAAGTTAAGGCATAAACGTTTTTTTATCAACTTTTATAAGTCTATTAACTTATTTCCACGACTGTAGTTAGGGATTTCAAGGTAGGTACAATTCCAACCTAAAATGGTGATAATGATTGCCTATTTGATGATGACTTTGATGTCGACGGCGATATTCTCAGTGTTTGGCGATTCCACTCTCGCACTGTTGATGAGGATGATGTTGATTGGCAATGGTCAATAATGATAGTGGCAAAAAAATGGAAAGAAGAAAGGTGGAAGCCTACTCCGTTACATCGTTTGCTGCTGTACTCCCAAACAGCATTGCTCTCTGGTTGGTTATATTTTTTATTTGTAGTTAGCTAATACAATGAAAAGTCAGCATTGGAAACAAAAGGTGATTATTATTTTTTACACAACAAATTGGTAGCCAGTCAACCACAAATTTTTACCTTTTGTTATAAACTATATTATTAGCATTGTTATTATTGCGCCACCATCACATATCTCCTCTCCCTATCTGCCAGCATATCATAGCTTTTAAACCTGACGTTAATTGGCATGTATAAATCTTGTTTCAACTTGTCATTAGACTTACTACTATTTTAATTAGAACGAAAAAGGTGCTTCGTCTTCATTTCTTTTGTGGTCTTGGTCTCTCTCTCTCTCTCTCTCTCTATCGTCTCTGTTTGTTGGTCGTCGTTGTAATCGTAATAGTAATATTGTGTTGCTTAAAAAAGAGAAAAAGGTACATTAAGAAGCATTCATCATATCGTGATAATAAACTACATAGTCGAACGTAGCTGTCTTGAAGGTGTATAAGTGAAGTAGCATGCTAACTAGGAGTGATTTTAACTTCAAAAGCAGAAAAATTTGCTTGTCTTATTGCGTATTACTCTTGTGCTTGATGCAAAAACTAAGCACAATGCTATCATCATCATCATCGTCATCATCATGAAACAAAGCAGTCTCTCTCTTGTAAAATAGGTAGTTAGTTAGTTTCAGTAACTGGTAGCAGAGCAGAGGAGCAGATACTCAGAATAATTGTCATTTTTCAAAATAAAAGGAGAGTGAGGTTAACTAATATGACATTTCATTGGACTTGTTATCAGCGTCATCGTCATATATTATTGTTTTGTTATATAATATTATGTACAGCACGTAGGTCTATGTAGGTGGTGTTATTTTTTATTATTATGGTGACGACGAACTGACGAACTCCTTCTGTTGCAATGCTATTTTATTTACGAAGAATTGATAGCGTTTCGTTTGTTTTCTTTAAAACCAGTATGTTTTCTTTTCTGTATTTAAAAATACTACTGCACTGTAGCAACTGGTCTGTCTATAGATAGATTATGATTCGTCAGTATGACTATTACGTACATCTTCTCCCCCGGTTTCAGAGAGACATCATCCATCATCCATAGCAGCAACTTTGTTGTCATTTCTCATTACTAGTAGTTTTCTTGTAATATTTTATTGAGTTCAGCAACTATTATGTTATTGTTGTTGTTACGTCATCATACGTCGTATATTATTGTTACTATTTTCATTACTGCAATGTCTTCAATCACCGCTATCATCAATTGTTTTAGTTATTGCTTGCAATATAACAATAATTACGATACACAATTGTGCCCTCTATGATGCTGCTACTAGTAGGGAGCTGGGCTGATTGATTGATGATAATGAGGATAAGAGCAGTATAAATAAAGACAAGACAATTTTTGATTGCGACACCATTGAAAAAAAACTTGATATTGTTGTACATATTTATAGACAAAAAGGGATAAAAATAAAGCTTTTAGTCAGCAACAGTGTACGACCAACATGCTAGTCTGGATGTTAATCATGTTCGCAAGTTCAGCAAATTCATTAAAGCTACAAATTTACTCAAGTAACCTCCTTTAAAGTAAAGGCGCAGCATTAATTATTACTTTGCAATAACTGTAGAATGCAAAGTCGCACATCAATACATTGACATTAGTAGTTGCCTCAGTCAATTTACTTATAATAAAATTCGATGAACCAAAAAACGCTGTTCCACCAACATAATTAAATTTATAATTTAAAAATAAATGAGCATTTGGTTTGCTATAAGAAATACTCTTCAAATATAGATGGTCTCCAAGGACCAGCCAATACACATAACAAGCATTTAGAAGTATATAAGAGTAATCTAAGAACAAATTTTGAGTTAATGACGCGTTTGAACTTTTCTCATTATCTTATGTGTGTTGACCTTTTGACAACCCGTTATAGACTCATTAAGAATCCACAAAATAGATTTCAAGATTATTTTCCCTTAAGAGTTCAGTAGTTACGACCGTATGCCATAAAACCGCAATCTTCCCCTGAATAGCTGGTCGTAAATAAGCAAAATCGTAATATCGGCATGTTTATTTTATTTCCATTTTTTATATTATTGCCCTGATTATTATGGCCTCTTAGTGACTAGCTTGATGATGATAATCCTTTCTGAGTGATAAACAAGAAACAACAATAGCAAAGGAGGGCAACTTGTAATATGTGACAATATAGCAAACGAACATAAAACTAAATATACTTGAAAGAAAAACTTGAAACAAGGTAGGTACGTAGTTGGTAGTAGCTCAATAACTAAAAGTATTCGTAATTGGTTAAATTCAATAATCTCCTTTCGTTTACAAGCTTTCATAATATTGCGTACACATTAAAATTTGTGTTGCAAGTGTTCAATGCCAGGTAACATAATATAGCAATATAGATGTTGATACAATCTAAGAATTTAAAGCACTGTCAACTTTTTACGTTGTTTACTACATTTTTAAAACGGCAGCAATGTAAGCTGCATGATGAGTCAGATTATAATGAAACAGAATACCGTGTACAACGTAAATGGCAATAAATGTTTTGCAAATTTGCAATTGTGAGTTCATCATAATTAACGCAATAAAACATTTGATACCTGACAATATTATTAAATCAACATAAAAATAAAATTTAATATGTAATTCCGTCGGTAATGAAATGAACATTGTATTTGTTGCGCGCAACTGTTCAGTGAAACAAACGAATAGTCTCTCCTCCGAAAATGATATTGAAAAATAAATTCTTGAACGATGTATATTTGCATTTCATATAGTTTGCCGTAGTTGAGCTGAAAAATTTTGTTGGTTAAAAAATTTGGTTTGTACCAGTAATATGCAACAAGAATAAAATTTTATTTATAATCCCTTCGTTATACCAACAAACAGAACATTTTACTGCCATTTTGAAAGTCATTTACTTTTCCAGGAGTACAATACCCACGAACAACTTAATTTCAGACAATACAATTTCATTAAAATTATCGTGTGGAAGAACGATATGAATTTTTTGCTGTTTTACGTGTAGATAAATTTATCCCCGGTCGTGTAAAATGATGGATATATATTTATCCACACAGGATAAAATTATCCGCGTTTGGATAAATTTATTCACAGCGTAAGAGGATTCAGATTAACTTGAATAACTCACCTTAACCTCACCGTATAACAGTTGACATTCATACCATTTATCTTCAAACTGCCACATGATATCCAGGTTAATCAACAGACGGCTATTGTATAGCAGACAATAATTAATGGTATTTTATTTCATAGTTTTTTCACAAACTTATTTGTTTTCCTTAGGTTAACCCTGGTTGGTCTTATAACTGCTGCAACTTCTTCATTCCATACGTAAAAACCTCCTCTCGCATTCCAAAAGTAATTTCATATTATTATACTGAATAAGATACAAAGTAAAACGTTGCTACATATTCACGTTTGAATCATATATTGACTGCTTTTACAAATTGATGCACAATTTCCGGGGTGAAAAAATGGTACTTAAATATAAATCCTATTATTATTATTTCTGGTCATCTTTTGTGTGAGTTGGTGCAAAATCAGCTACAATGCTCAGCGGACTGTTGCAATCTGAGAGATTGTAAAATTGAACGATTTATATGAGGATGAATGAGGGTAGTAATGTAGGTAAAAAGGCTTAAAATAAAATCAAAGGGTAATTAAAAACTAGCTTCTTGAAAATTGTAATATGATGGTTTGTAATGTGCCTACGCTCTTTAAATTACGATTTAACAATAATGCTCTTCTTCCTACAAGCTGTCGGCTTCACTTACTTGGAGACATGTAGGTATATGTCACCCAAGTGCTTATATTTTTTATTATTAAACCTTTACTACTACCGCCTTATCAGTTTCCGGATCAAAAAATTACCACATTGAAGAGAATTAGCAATTTTATGATTGTTTGTGTGCAACAAATTACTAGAAATAGAAATGTTGTAGTCATTCTTACAATTGTGGCTAGCCGTGTGAAACCTTGTATTAAGGCGTATCCCACAAGTATAATATCTTGTTACAAACATCAAAGTAGTACTACAACTGCAACTGACTCACTATAATTCATCATCAGCATTACTCCTACTAATTCAGAGATAATTTATGCATTTTAAATGCTGCTGTTGCATATGAAATAGCTGTTTGGTGATTGTTAGTACCTCATTCATTTGAATTATCGTTGTATCAATGATGGTTAATGTTTTGAAAGACGCCAGTATTAATTGGTCGGGTTTCCCGTAGTCACTTCAGTAAGTATATCAGATAGACTCCTCATTTATTTCCAAATCCACATGAACCACTGGCCCACATAGAATTTGTTTCAATAGCTCACGTATAATTTATATAGCTCCTTGTTGGCACAGAATACCAGTGTATCATCATTTGACGTTTAAATTGCCAATTTCATAATAAAACTAACGATGGTCGTGGAAAAATTGGACATTTGACAATTACGGCGAACAGGCGATCGGCTATAGAACTGCTTTAATTAGTAACTTTAGATCAACTCTTTGTAACGATTTACGTTGACTTCAGAAGGAAGAAAAACGAATACATATATTTGAAGATGTAATTTTCTCCTCGTCCCTTTGTTCGGCAGTCTTCAATCTACGTTACTCTCACACATTTTTTGTAGAACACATCAAATAAAGATATAAACATAAAAAGAGCCGGTAAAAACCGCTGAAATAAAAGGGGAAAATATGGTTGGTTTTTTGCTTTTTAGTCATAATTTTATGGACTACGAACTACGTGAAAAATATGCAGTTTTACCTCTACATAGTTGATAGTATGCAGGTGAACAAGAACGTAACTTAACGTAATGTCTCTCTCTTGTACCTAATTATAAAGTCATTATGAAACGTGTTTACGTGGTTAGGATAGTACATTAATATTTTTACCCATAATATCATATACCGTATTCTCGCTAGGTATAACCTTCTCCAATTATAAACCTTCTATCATAAGGTTTATAATACCTTAAGGTGGCTTAAGCATATGTTAGCCCCCCTTTAATTGTAGCCACATATGAAATAGCATGAAATTGTATCACTTGTATGCAATTAAAAACAAGTGGTACCGATGACAGAAAGAAAACAACAATAGCAAGATCTGGCTGGAGAAGGTGAGGCAAACGAATATTAGGTATTTATGGTTAGTTTGGCAAAGATAGATTGATTTTTTTAGTATTTGTTAATCTTTTGTATATGAATCTATTAATTTTTGCGTATGAATTCGAAAAATAAAGTTTTCATCATCAAAATCGGAAATTTTAAATTTCAGATTTTATCCTCTCTCTTATTAATAACCCCTCTCTGCATTATTAACCCCTTCCAAAAATCTAGCTTTAACTTTATAGGGAGGATTATAATTGGCGAGAACACGGCATGCAGGTTCCAAAATTTACAGTCAACAACAGATAGACCTATATTTCAGTTTATACTGAATTACATCAGTGAATTTGGAAAAATCTCGGTTGTTACTTTCGCCGTTAAGCTAAAATATTTTAAACATTTTCAAGTATTGTCACTACTCCACTCATTTACAATGTCATTTTGGATGAATCATATAGTGTGGGGAGTGCATTTGTTTGTAAGATCCAAGGTGGTATGTTAGTTCAAAGTTGTTGAAGTCGGTCAAAATGGATTGATATAAATAGCTTAAAGTAAATAAAAATATACCTTGAAAAATGAACTATGATACATTCGTCTGCACACGCATTTCATACCATAAAATCGTGCACAGTACTAAACATACTGGATGAAACTAATCACTGCGCCTCATCTCTCCTTTTTAAGATAGTGACTTATTATTGTTTTTATAGCGTTTACATGCATGCCTTTTCCACAGAAAGAGAAGGGGAGCAATTACGAGTAATAAATCCTTGAATATCTCTTTAATTAATTCAATAATAATTGATTATAGTGGTGATACAGTGATACATGGATGCACATGTATGTGCAACTCAAGTAAATAATCCACAGTAGAAATAAGAAGTAAATAATCATAAACAATCAAACTATTCACTCGGTTAATGGTTTGTCGGTAGATTTCAAGCATTCATCCATACATAAACGCATACTGTAAATTAAACACTTTTATGTAGGCATTCTTCTTAAATATCCTGCTCATGTCGTGCCCACTACCTGCATTCTAAAGAGTGTACATTTTTTTGTTTTCCGTAGAATTGCAAATATTGCAAAACTCCCAGTTCACCCCAACCACCGGGACCAGCAGCAGCAGTGAAGGAGAAGTGCCCCTCGTCGAGTAAAGATTTGATGTGGCTACTGTAAGCTGACTGAGGTTGAACAAGAAACATTTTCTGATATATATGTATCATCATCATCATAAATGATGAATGTTGTCTGAAATCGCGGCCAAAGTATGAATGCATGTATAATGTATATAAAGTGATAAAACTAATGATGAACCATTTCATAACAACAGGAGCATTCCATACGTTTTCCCACGGTATTGGACATTAGATGAAGAGCCTTTAAAATGTATAAAAAGTGGGGGTGCTACAGCTGCTGCTGTTATTTTTGTGTGTGGAGGTGATTTCTTTACGCCTGAAACAGCAACAAAACAGCAGCCGCATCAATCGGTCACCCAGCTTGCTTAAACAGAGTTGTGCTGCTGCCAACAGATGCGCCTGTTGTGTATTCGTGAATAAAACTTTAGATCAGCAAATTATTTATAAAAAAACGAAAGATATTCAGAAAGTAGATAAAGTATGGAGCAATGAAAAACAGTTTAAAAGTCTAAAGATTCTAGACGCCTACGACAGTCCGTAGAAACATTAAAGTACAGCCTTGTAATTTAAAATGTTCTTGGAACGCCTGTCTACGTAGAAGTGTACAACGCAGTTAACACCCCCTCACATCACATATTAATGTCAAAGTGGGCATTTGCATGGAAATAATGTCTCTTCGGATGGTACTTACTCTGGTGATGTTTACGTCGTAGCATTTCTCTTGCATAAATGGAGGTCTTACCTACCTGCGTAGGTATTACAAAAGTAATCTGCTTTCGCACCTTTGCTTAACCTTACCACATTTATCGGTTCAACTGTAATCCACGTAGATCAGTCCCCTTCCCCAGTATCCTTTCAATTCCTTTCCACTCTCCTTCGACAAGTTCACAACTGAAGGCTATAAAGTTGCATTATTAACCGCGTCGTCCTTGTGCATAAAATCAATAGAATGCTTCGACAGATCCCTTCACATGGACTGTATGACGTGACACATATTAACACAATTACAAATTTTAACAATCCTCTTGATGCTACGCTTTCTGCCTTCAAAGATGTTGAACAAGGGATACGAGGCAATAATAATTGAAAAACATGGTTGTCATTTGTCGTCAGCAGAACATTGTTGCACCACATCCCAAGTATCTTTTGTCATTCGTTTCTTCTTTCAGTGAATACGCATAAACATAAACATTGCTCTGTGTTGGCATGATAAGAGCATTAGTGATTATTGATAATTCTGTGACAAGTCAGACTCTGTAACAAGTACCCAAGCACGTATGCACGTATTTCTCCAATGGATCTAGGTAAAGTAAGAGTAAGAGTAGCCTTTAGCAACCGCTGGGGATCTGGTAAACATGTTACTGTGTAGGTATATTTCAATTGTTGCGATTAATGCGCCAATGATTATCTGATGTCATGTCTAATTATTATTCTAAGCTAGTTCCGAGTTATCTCTTGTTGACTCGCTGATCGCTGATTTGTGTCGATTGAAACACGACTTTAATACAAGTTTACAACCAACTAACTCTGTGTACTTGTTTTTCTGTTCAGTGACAAAGGCAAGGTGTAAAAAGTATACTATCATATCAGTCATCCTAACACACATATTCTATCGATAAATAGGTAACATAATATCTAGTTCTTACGTGTCTCTGTCCTTTGTCCTTTCCATGCACACATGTATTGCCATTTAGGTATGTACCTAATGAGTACCTTTGCCAACAGATAAATGTCAACTTATCTGGACTTCTACGACCGCGATTTCTCCGACTTGTAACTCCAACAACAATGATGGTAGAATTTTTAAAACACTGAACTTTCACCATGCTTTATTAACAAAAATTATGATACTTTTAGCAACAAAGTAACCCGCAACCTAGTGCTTCCTTGAAGTCTAAATTCACAAGCTGAATAACAAAGATCATTTTCCCAACTATTAGTATATTTTATAGTAGTAATAATAAAATAAAATTTTCGTGATGTACCATAGATACGGCGTTCACACTGGTGATAGTAAGGTCAATATAAAAGGAGTCAGTAATTTAACCATCCTACATTCAGGATATTAAATACTACGTTAATAATGAAGCATATATTATCGGTGTACATAACTTATCAAAAGTTTAATAAATAGAACAATTCTTAAAAGCTTTAAAAGTCATCATAAAACCATTTGGGTTAGATACACAAGCTTACAGCACAAATCAACTACCACATATTTTTTTCATTTGGAAAAGAAATTGTTTCCAGTAATAATTTTGTAGATTGTAACAAAACTGTTTTTACAACTTAATTGTTACGTTGTAAAATTTTGTTGAGAAGGTGCGCTACATCTAGGTTCTTATCTTTCAATCTGTACGTTTCAAGGTTTAAACATGTCGATCAAATGACTTTTCTATGAAATAGAATCTGCAAAGTAGATACCAAGTTTAGGTACTTGTGCGCAATACTCAAACAGCAAGAATGTATATATGTAAATTGACTTGAGAAACAGTTGAAACTTGAGATGATACGATTAGTCGCTGTAATGCAATGGCGATCATGAAACGACAATCGCCTCGCCGGTATACGCTTGTGTGTGTACTTTATACTGCATAAATGATTACTTCTGCTAATTCTGCCTTCTGTCATAGAGTTTCGAAATCGTACCTATAAAAAGTACCAGTGACATTCATCTTTAATCAAATCTATCAACATCGTCCAGTTAAATCGTTTTAAATCAGTACTACAAACCGATTTAGATTTAAGCGGTTCTTGTTTAAAATGTAGTGCAATGACTGCGTGAAGAAATCGTTTCATCCGTAACTACGACAATTGCCGATTGATAGCATCAGTTACATCCGTTATCATCATGAAGTCTTACTGCATTAGCAAAGAATAGCTTTAGGCCATTGGTAGTTAAGATTTAACGAAGGGCAAAAAACATAGTGATGCTTAAAGGATCGCGACGCGAGTAACGTTAACTGGTAACCTTTCATTATACTTTCATTGTCAGTATTTATCCTTTCAAGTCGACTCGAAAATCTGACTATGAAATTGTAAAAATTTACTGGTTACTAATATCATGTTTCATACATTTAAAGTGTCAATTGTTGTAAAAAAAATGAATACCCAAAAATGTGCAACTCTTCGTTTCATGTAAAACAATTTTAAGACGATATTTGCTCTCATTCATGAAATTTGTTATCGACAAGCAATATATTGATTTAGCTTTAATTTTTATTTATTTTAACATTTACCATATATTAACCAGTTTTTTTGTTTCATCATTGAAAAATATTATAAACTAATGTCGATATAAAATATTTTGACCCTGTATCTGTAACCATTACGAGCCCTATTTCACGTTACATGTTTGATCTTTTTGCCATTTGCAAATTCATGACAATCGATGTTCACAAAATCCGATAGAGGTTTAAGCGGGTACGTCCGTAATACCTGAAACTAGCATGCTGCATACCTTAACGTGAATTAAAGACGTTGCAACTATACGGCAAACATTTAAATATACCTAGTGCTTCCATTTCAAAAAATTGAAGCTAAAATGGTCACTAATTGACAATCTAAAAATAATAATAAACATTATTATACTGCCACTGGCACTTTACTACCTACCTATAATATGTATATTCCCCAAACTCGAGAAACAATGTAACTTTTGTATAATCCACTTGTTCATGTTGCAGTTGCAAAGCACGCATCATCCTCCACCATATCATAATAATCATCATTATGCGTCTCTTCGTCATTTGTTGTACTCATAAAATGAAATACAATACAATATATATAAAATTGTGATAAAAAGAGGATTTTTACTTTAAACGAAACGAAGTTGCATACAAACGAGATATCAAACTAATGTTTAAAAGTATAAATGGAGAAGTTGGTCGCGATTGCAACTCACGGTGTGCTGTGCTCCTGTATTAACGTTACCTGTTCATAGGTATGTACGTCGTCCATATATATTTACGGAGCCTACCTACATATAACATACCTCGACAAGCATATACGCGTACCATCTTCGTCGTAGTAGTAACACCACCGCATATAAGCAGAACTGGCAGAAAAAGAAGCATCAAAGGAGAAGGAGGAGAAGAAGAAGAGCGATATGAAAATTTCGTTCCCATGAAGTCAAGAAATTATCTTAAGGACGGAAAACAAGAAAAAATCCGACGTCGTGGGAATCGCAAGTAGCTACCTACCCGTGAGAACAATGAACACTGTATAATGCATTACTCGTTACTATTACGACGATGACGATCACCATCACCACCTACCACTACTACTGCTTCATATGTTTTCGTCGTTCGTTTGCTTATTATAGGCTTATTTATATGCTTATGTGTTTGTATAACACGTATGGATATATTTCCTAAAAAAACCTTTTTGCCTTACCTGTTCAAATCAAGTGTGTAGAAAGAGTAGTGGAGATAGATGGTAGTTTTTTAAAAACATTTTATTGCACGAAAAGAATATAAATAAATATCTGAATAAGTATGGGCACGTTCGTTCATATGCAATAAAAAAAATAATGTGCAATGCACACACTTTTTTGACTGACTGCTGCTTGCAAGTCATCTTCTGCCATGTAGCATGTTCACTTTTAAACTGCTGCTGCTGTTGTGTTCTGCTGCCGGTTTGAATTTTTTCTACCTAGTTTAAATGGTAATAATAATAATGATGATTTTTTTGCCTGTTTTGGGCTCGTTTTAAACTTTAAAAGCCTTTCGTAATAAATAAGAAGACAATGGCCCATACACGACAGTATGAGGGAAGGAATGGGTTATTAAATACAAAAATAAGAAGAATTGACCTGAGCATTGAACACTGCCTTTGGTTGGGTTAGGATTATGCACGTTGGCAGTTAAATGTTCGTTTTATACGAATAGGGTAAAATACAGATAAAAACGAAGACACAAAATGGTATTAACTAATAAATTTCATTTCATCATTACTTGAACTAATTAGCGTATAAATGTGAGGAAGTTTTAAAAAATGTAGGCTGGTTTCAATTCGTGAAACCTCGTAATACAGCGAATGATTATGGAGGACACGGAATGTCTTGTAGGAAGCTTTCGCAGTAAAGTTAACACGTGGAGGAACGTCATCCGAAGCAAAAAAACCGGACGAGCTTGAAATGCAATTTGGACGTTCGGTAAAATGCAGGTAAATTATTAGCTTCCAATGTCAATGTCCGTCAAGAAGGGGAGTAAAAGCGGTAATGATGAAATGTAGTTAACTTCACGCCTCCAAAAAGTGATCAATGAGTTATGGTTTATACATGCATGAAAAATAAGTACAACTTTCAACATCAATCATTACTGTAATTTCATTTTTATTATATCCTCTTCTGTAACGTCCTCCTCTCGCCTCTGCATCATTATTATAGTATAACGCAGTATTTATATTTTCAAGTAACAAATCTCCGCATACACTTGACATTTCCCGCTCTCTACGGCAGCGGGTGAAGAAAGAAAATCGTTTGGAAACATACGACTGAACAATTTTTTAAATTACAAACAATAGAGACGTACAGGAGAGATATTTCATTTATATTTAAGGTGTTACGTGGTGAATGCCTAGATTTCGAATCCTTCTACTTTTACTGTTTAAAATTCCTTTAATAGGACAAAATTAGCATAGCACTAATACGTACAGCCAATAAAACATGATTAACAAAATATTTTTTTACTCGAAGGTTTTTTGCTATGCTACCTTCCAGATAAAGAAAAGTATCATATACGTTTAGAAGAATTTTTTTTGGAAGATTGGTGTAGTAAACATAGTTTTTGGAAGAGAATGAGGTGACAAGCATTAATCAAAGTATCAAAATGGTGATACACTGACAACATAATTATAAAGTTTAAATATGAGATTACAAGTGGTCATATTTTTGTAACACTTGAACCGAACACAACGATATTACAACATAATTTCAAATGTTTTATCCTTGTACCGTTTTTTACTATTCAATCATAGTTCGACAGAGAAAAATAATGTTACAACAAAGTAACGCAGGTTCACAGTTTTCGACCTACAAACGAGATTGCACAATATAAGTGAAAATGTGAAGATATACTTAGGTAAATAGATAGTTTCAAAATTCACTTTCAAACAGCTTCACATTCAAGTGTAAAGCTTTGATACAAACACACATGTGATCACCTTTGCGGGATTTTTTTAAACAAATAGTTACAAACTTCACAAAAATATCCCGTAAACAGTTCCCCATATATATCATTCGTAATGCCATAACATCGGGAAACAGTTTCCCAACTGTAATTAAGAGGGTACTAGCATTTAAGCCTGGTAAAGGAGGCTAGACCGTGTTAGTGAGGTTTAGGTAGCTTGCCGTACTTAATGATGTCAAGTATACAAAATAGGAATAATATGACAGTTTAGCTCCGAGTTAGTATGACAGCTTTAAACCATTCACTAGAGGACCTTGCAAATGTAAAGTATTTAAAAAAAATAATTTCCATCTCATATACGGAGAAGCGTGTTAACCACTGATATGGCATCACAATGAATTCTATGTGGGAAATGGCTTTTGGGAAATTGCATGGAAACACACTACACATCTAGTACTCATATACGTATAACTATAGATATTTTGTTGATCGGTAGTAAATATGACGATAAGGGTGTTTTTAAAACGGACTTGAAATAATTTGACATAATTCAGCAATTACATATTTCCTTGAGATGAAAGCACAACTTGCAGATTTTATTTGCGTTTTAGAGCAGCATTAATTTACTTAATTTTTACAATTCTTTAGTAAACTAAATAGAAAAGGCAAAACTTCAACGAACTGTTATATCATGACTTTTTCTTACATTGCCAATTTTTTTCTTGCGAATTTGATTTCTTAAGAGTAATAGTAAAATGCTTTCTTCTTCATTTAAATAACCTGATGTACTTTCCACACTAGCTGACTATTATAGTTTCGAGTTTTGAGTATTTTTTCATTGTTATGTTTACATATATTGTTGTAGTAGCAGTAAGTTTCGGTATACACTTGTTTATTTGTTGATCTCTTTACAACTTTAAATAACAAACCGTAACAAATTGTTTCATAATACTAACAATAATCCCTAAATAGTACTTAGCATGCAAAATATAAGTATATTTATGTATAGTAATAGTAATGGTAAATTGAGATGTTAATTGTAGTGTATTTTGTGGGGTGGTACTTATATGATTATCTATCTCTTTCTCTGCGTGTTTGTGTATACATTTTGTTGAAAGAATACTTTGAATTTTGTGTGAAACCCAAAAATGTTTAACTTTAGACGTTTTAACAAAGGATGATAGGCAATCTGGAGATACAAGTGTAACAATTACTTCCCACACGTCATATATCGGTCTAAATCAGACCTGTAGTTATGGTACTTTAATAAGAATAACAATGGACTGCGACATTCAAACCGTAACAATAACTAATTACAAACTACGTTCATTTTTTTGCCGTCAAAATTTCCGGGACGAAGTTTACTCCCTGACATCATCATAAACAGCAACAACAAGGTGATGATGAAAACACGATGACAGAATATTTATTAAAGAACGTGTTGCTGGCCGCTGTTTCTATATCCACATTTTATTAAAACAGTTCATCTTGATTGTTTTACAACAGGTACAAATGCAAATGTCATGTCACTTACTACTTTATACAACAAACCTAGCAACGATATCCATTCCTAATGTAACAATAATTGTCTAATATAATATGTCTAAGCTACTCTACTTAAATTAAATCTATAAATACACCTACCTATGTGTGGCACGCAGATTGTACATATAAAAATGAAATAATAATAATAATAATAATAATAATATAATAATAATAATATTAATAACTAAACATCCTAACTGTACTGTAGTTATTATATCTATAATGTTGACAAAATTGAATTGCTGGATTTCTTACCTTCGTTGAACTGTATGAAGCTACCGGATTATTAGATTGATTGTGATGCAGGATGCAACAAATAAAAGCAACGTATAATTTAATAATATTAAGTCAAATTGCTAAAAATTAATTGGACCATGCATCTCCTCTCACATATTATGTCAGTTTCCTCCGATGTTTAACGGTATTACCGATGGTAAAATTAATTTACATTATGTTGTATGTTACTTTTACACATTTTGCTATGGTCCATGTAGGACGTCTTTTAGCTTAACAAAATGAATCTATGACAACTTTTTGAAAACTCCCTGAACTGAACACGGCGTTCATTTTGTTTCTGGTAAGTTGCCATCCTTACTGATATTTATTTTATACTATTCTGAACTTTCACTGCAATTCATCTTTCACTACTTTCTTTGCTGCTTTGACAACTTCGACAAAGCTAAACAACAATGTGATGATAAGCTATCTGTAGGGCACACAATATGAACTTTAGGGGCAGGCTGTTTAAACTTCGTTAGATATCAAATAAAAAATTTGAGGCACATAAAGCCGCCTGGTCAACCCAGTGATTATCAAGTTGATATTCACCAAATACGGACCTGAATAAGAATATACAGTATCATACCCGAAAGAATAAACTTTCGCACATTTTGTTTTCAATTGACTAGCTAAGAATTAAAATGCATAATAATATTATTAACAACACTAAACACTAGTACACTTTACATAAAAGATAAATGCTATTTCAATTATTTGTTCCTCTCAAGTTCCTGCAATGCATTAATAACGATATTACATACGTACGCATAAATTATATTTAACTTCATGATACAAAGTGAACATTTAGTCGCGGTACAACTATCGCATACAAGCAACGACAATGAAAATCAAATTAAAAAGCTTAAAATAAGTACGTCCAACCGAATTACATTCGTTCAATGGGTATTTTAGATGCTTTCTTGAATTTGTAAAAACTTGTAAATAAATGCATTCATGGATGAACGAATATAACGTGGTTTATTAATGTATTATATAATAACAATTTGAAACATTTATTTTCAGTTTGTCAGCTATCAATACCAGAGACCTTCGCAAATGAAATGTCTGGTACGAAGTAATTGAAATGCTTTCAGTCTGGTTCAGCAATATATTCGGACAGTTAAGTAATAAACAGCGCTGACGTTATTTTTATTTTTGTTAAATGCTACTTGCTGGCTATAACTCTATTTTTATATAAATGCTGATGAGGCTGTTGTAGTGAGAAAGTGCGATGAGATGCAAAACTATAAACTATATAAGTATTAATATGTAACATAATGCGTTACGCATAAAAACTGGATAGTATACAACGGTATTTTTTACAGTACTCTTGATAATATTTTAAAAATCAGTCGTTCTCTGATCATAACTATTTTAACCCTTGTTTCGTTTGCTCCACGGAAACAATCAAGGACCGTGCTTACTATACAATTTATGTACATAAAATGATTTTACAGATTTGTTAAAAGGCTGTTCGACGATCATTCGTTGGTATCAGAGCTAAGATAAAACTATAAACTATTGTGGCTGGGCTGGACATCAGTGTTGTCGTTGTAATTGCTATTACGAATCTAGCAAAATTCCTACTTGACAGTAGGGTGACGGCCGACTGCCATTTTCCAACACACCGCCAGCATCCCCAGTTTTCATGTCTGGAACAAGTGTTGTCCATTTGACGTAGGAGGAGGTAGGCGGTGGTGGAGCCGGTGTTGGCTGAGGTGGAACAACCGGAAGTGATGGTGGTGGCGAATGGGAAATGCCATTGATCAAAGGAGGTAGTGGTGGGGGTACTGCATTCTGTTGTGGCAACGACGGCGATGTCTGTGGGCCAAATATCGATGAAGTCAGACTTGAGTTGGCGGTGGGTGACGACGGGGAAGAACTCAACACATCAGGCACTGTCCTGTTGATCCCATTACTGTTTATCATCGATGTTGGTTGTGGTTTGTGGGGAAGGTGATGATTGGGAAGAGGATGAGAATGACTGGTTGAGGAGGAAGGGTTTCTTGACGAAGAGGGCGTTGAGGGAATATGGGGCAGATGATTACTAATTTGACTTATTGTATTACTGGGCGACGACGTCGACAAATCCCCATTAGAATCTGACTTGATTGATGGGGTAGACCTTGAACTAGGCCCTGGCATGGGCTCAATTAAAATCGCTGACCCGTTACTATAAACGCCCAATTTTTTGTAGGTACTTGGTGATGAGCAATGATCTGGATGAATGCTGTTAAAATCTGTTAGTCTTATTTCGTGATCATCATCATCCAGAGGATTACCGCTCCCACTACCTCCACTTCCAGTAGTAATTTGGGAAAAGTCTGGCCCTCCCAAGAGAGGGTTTGTAGGGGAGGGACAGTATGGCTTTTCAATAAGCGATTCTTCCGCCTGCAACATGACAATTACACGACATGCTCAATACTGACAACAATTAAAATGCAGGACAGTGTATCAAATATGATTAGTGTCATCTACTGTGCACTCAATGTTGTGCTGTTCTAGCCAGATCAATCAAGAGATGCTTTAATTTTACTGATGCTGTGATTCACGTATTTTGTTGCTGTTGTCTTTTCATTTCTCGCGCCTTCTTTCAAAAATAATTACCAAAACAATTTTAAAATAAATTAAACATTGAAAAATAAAAACAAGCATAGAACAGAAATAAAAGACGACTTTATTCTTTGCTTTTTTATCATTTATTTGTTGAAGTATTTTTTTTGTTCGTGTTGCTGTTTTAATGAATAAAAAGCTGTACAGTTTTACAAGGTGGAGATTCGTTGCGGTACCATTAAAAGTATACATTAACAGAAGCTTTAAACAAAAACAAAAAATTTCGGAAAATATATATTTAATAATTTTTAAATAAAACTCTATCAAACTGCGAAGGCTCGACAGATAATTAGCAGTAATAAAGAAATTCAGCGTAATAATAGTAATAATAATAATATTTAAAGCACCATATTCCATTCGGTGAAATGAACAGGTTTAATACTAATCACAAAAATACTTTCTCATTTTACTTCCGTTTTTCGGATGATAGTATTTCTAAATCATTATGCCCCATGCAAGAATGCAAAATATTGCATATTATTTTTCCTTTAATACTGATAAAAATACTTGACAAAACTGCCCAAATCCAGAACAACACAACCTTTCAGAAAATAATTGGCAGCTGCTGAATACATGACTAAACTATATCATTGGGTTTTCTGCTCGTTTCGTTCCTGTGTTTCTATTATAAAGTTGTCTGGCAGAAAAGTTCATCGTCGTCGTCATCCAGCACAACAAAATGGTTGTCAAAGGTACACCCGTTAAGCTCCGGCAGGGAGGAGGAGGACAAGATCACTCCAGAATCGCTGCGTTTATGTACGTGTAGCTGAACAAGAGTAGTTGATGATAAATGAACATTGTAAATGTAATCAACATAGACGAGAGATTACAAAGACGACTATTGTTACAGCAGAATGGAAGGGATTACTAGCATATTTTGTGGTAGTTTCTAGTTAAAATAATAAATTTGCAACAGAAGACAAGAAATATTTAATACGTGAATCACAGTGACAGTGGCATCGTTATCAACCATAATTAAAAGCTGCCAACATATTTAAAAATTACTAATTAAAAATACATAAACTTCGCGGAACAGCAAACATGCACGAATCACAAACTACTGTACTAAACTTTAATATTTGCAGGGCACAGTAAACGTCATTATTTTTTATATTTTCCATATGAAAGCTGTTCGTTTACATGATGTGTGTTTGTTAAGGCTGATACAGACATTATGCGTTTTGTGTTGGCGTGAATCATAGTGCAATATTCAATGCCATACGATTCATACTGCGTAGGTTTTTAGTCATTTCACTTGAACAAGTGAGGTCAACAGATTAAATGTATGTAATTTTTTTAAATTTTACAAATTCTACTAGCCACAGCAACTTACCTCTCCTTGATTATGATCGGCGGACGAGAGGAAATCTTTTGATTCGTCCAACTGCGTCCCGGTGGGTTGCATAGGATATGCATACATTTCTTTGCCATTCTCACTACTTCTACTTCTCGGGGGTGGCTTGTGAGTGAAACCATTTAACTATGGACAATTATTACCATTATCGTTACTTTACTGCAACATCAACATCCTTTGACAAATGAATAGTATAACAAGCTAGCACTTGAAAACTGCTGTGAATGTACTCAACATACCTCCGAGTTTAAACCAGGTGGTAACTTAATAGCAAGTCCGTCTTTCAGCTTTCGAAAATAGTTGTATCCACTGTAATTAAAAAAAGAAGTATAGATTTTTGTCTAAAAGGTTTCCCCATTTCGGTAATATAGTAGTATGCTATTTTCACAACTTACCGGAACGACAAATAACCAAAAATTGCTAATGCTAGCATCGCAACAAAAGCGAGAATCACATAATATATCCAGTTAGGTGTTCCTGAATATAGGAAAAATATTTAAAATAATTAACTTTTAGCAAAAACAAATGTCATCAAGTTTGTGAATTTTTGTCGCATTTGTAATATACCTCCGCAGCTGTAATTTTCTCGCGGGCTCCAACTTCCATGATGATAACTTCCGTCTGTGAATCTAGTCACTGCTCGGACTTCAACGGTAAAATTTGTACTCGGTTCACACGTCTGTGAGATTTGCTTTTGAAACTTGACTTCACCTACCAAGTAAAGATCACAAAGAAAAGAAATCAATAACGGGATTTTCTGGTGTAAATACATTTTGCGATCTCATGATGGATTTTAACTATTTACCTTCTTGATACTTCTCAGTAGGATAGTCACCGTCAATCTGCTTCCCATTCTTTTCCACTCGTATTTGAAAACTGTGAATAGGACCTCCTACGCGATTTGGTTTATCCCACTCCAGCACCATTGTACCATCTTTCCACGATATCCTTGGGTAACCGGTAAGATTCGTGACTGTAACAAAACAACACAACAAAATAATTAGGAGACAACCCGATTCAACAAGGTTGGGTGTCACCAGATACTTGTTCTCAATTTCACTTTTATTTGCCCAATACACAGCGTCAATTACGATACACGTACCAGCGCCACAGCACAGTCTACATGAAAATTGATACGTTTACATATTTAATGAAAATGGTGAACTTAACACTAACAGCTTACCTGCAATACCCGTGCGAAAAGTAATTGGCTCAGACCTTACAGAACATTTTATTGCACAAGCTTCAACGTATACTGAGTATTCCGAGCCACCCCTGAGATTTTTCAACGTTACCTTTAAGAAAAAACGATAAATTTGTTAGTTTTAACTTATTGCTAGCTTCTGGAACGTTTATTGTTAAAATTTCCGGGAAGCAGTAAAAACCCAATGCCGGGAAATATTTTTTCAACTGCGTTTCACCATCTCACTTCACCCCATACCAGCATAGCAATGGTGTTTCCCGAGATGGGTATGCAGTCAATATCTTTACTTTTTCATTTATAAATATCAATCTTTCCGCACAGCAGCAGCAGAAAGTTGATTTTTCCACATGAGAAAAGTGTCCATGAAATTTCAAAAGAAATAACTTACTTCCTTGAAAAAGTCCTGCTTTACACGAGACTTGTTAAAAAGCTCGACCTCCACCATAGCATGGTCCCCATCAGCGGATCCATAAAAAATCTTGTACTTCCTCGGCTCCCCGTTCCAAGGGTTAGGGGATTGGATACCCACAACTGCACTCGCATTAGTCACATGGCTGATATTAAACACGGTCGGAGGTGCTGGGGCTAAATGAAACAAGGTAAAAACTAACGTAATATTCCATGTACAGAGAAGGACAACACATATTTACAAAAACAGCATACACCGTCGAAAATAACAGTGTAGAGTCTACAGATCCGCGTTTTCTTTGCTTTCTTTTTGCAGGTGTCACTGGACACGGTTGACGGTTTGTTTGTTTATAACTTCGCGTCCATTTCAACTGGTTGTTATTATTATTGTAAATAATACGCTACAATAAGCCCACACCCTATTACATTACACTACTGCTACCGTTTGTGATATTTTACCGTACCTCCTTCTGAGGTTCTCACATAGATCACATCACTCTTCGGGCTGGTTCCTCCTTTAACGGTTAGTATATAGACGTAGACCATATAGATTGTGTACGGTTTTAAGTCCACCAGCTTGTGTCTTGTCATGTTGGCTCCCTCAACTGCCGCAGATTTTTCATCATCTACAGTAAGAAAGTGTAATAATGGAAAAAGAATTGAATTCCAAAAACGGCTAACAAGACGAAGAGAAAGCAGCAGCGGGGAGAGAGAGAGAGAGAGACGGCCAATGACGACGACGTTTTTTCTATAGAATTTTCGAGAGATAATAATATTCATATGTATACCGCCAGCAGATACAAAGAGAAAAAGTCAACTTTTTTCTCATCCGTCCTTTCTTCTCCTCCTTTATCTTTCAGTTTCTTTCGAAAAGAGAAGGATGAGGAATGGTAGGAACGGTAGGAAAGGCTGCTATTCATCTCTCTCTCTCCCTTTTTATTCTCTTTATAATGCTGCAGGAGGGTTTCCTTAAAAAAGGAATCTAAAGGCAGCAGTGCAATCGACACAATGGAAACAACAATCATAAAGGAAATGTTTGGTAAATTTAATGTGTACACAAGTGCACATAAAGCAAGTGATGAAGCTATGAATTTTGGCAAAACCAAAGCAAACAGTAGTATACCTATGCAGTTCTCCTGTAGATACTTCTCAACCGCACAATAAGTTATTTTAAAGCCTTCAATATCGCCCGACTGGTAAACACAATCCAGCTCCCAGTTTATCACTATCTGGTCTTCGGTCGGATCTTCATGTCGTACAGTTCGCAACTTCTGTGGAACTAGATATTGTGTCGTTGAAAGACAGAAAATGAAACAAAAGAATAAAACACATGTATAATCGATGATTCATTAGGTACACATTGTTGTAGTCAATGTCGCTGCTACCACACACCATTTACAATGGCGGGTGTTCATGTGCAGCCAGTTACATAAATTGCTTTGCTACTGGTGCATACTTAATCGAATTACTAATTGCAAAACCACATGTTGAGGAATGAAGCACTCATTCCACATTGAGTCGATCAATTAATGTGCTCTTTTCTACAGAAAAGATGCCCTCAAACGGAAATAAAAACTCTGGCCTTGTATTGAATTCACGTTAAATTAAGCGTTTCAGGTAAAGTTCTGGTTTGATCTTTTTTGTCTTACCTCCTCCATGAACCAGGATACAGTGCGATGCCCATGCCATGCCACTTCCAAATTTATCGGTGTTCGCAGATACCGCAAATTGATGATTCATATCCTCGGGAAGATCGTAAAATTTCTGCAATGTTGTATTCTTCGAGACAACCCGATCCCACAGCATAGGCCCCTGAGAAAAAAAACGATAGTTAAAGTTAGTTCTATTGTAAACGCCACCAAAACCGTAATTACTTAAAAAGGAAACAATAGTAGAAAGAAAATGTATCGATGAAATGTACATACCCACATGTTTCTGTGGATAGCAATGTATGTATAATGATTTGCGCGAGTGAGTAAAGAAGGAAACCTGAGAATATTTTTTCTGTTTATATGCCTCCATTATTATACAACCTCGTTGCCGGGAGAACATCGTTGCATGCATTTAACAGTGCACATATTTTAAATTGTTGAACTATTCAAAATAGGCATAGCCTCTAAACTATCCATTATTTTGTCGCCTTGGACCGTCTACTGTAGCCACGACCATTAATCACAAATATATCAGTGTTTTCGCCAATCCATAGTAAAGTAGGAAATAGTTTATGTTGAACCGTTCAAATAGCCCCAAAATATTGAACTAATACCGTTCATATGTTGGCAGTGAACGTTCGTTTAACAAGTTTCTTCGCCATTTTTATGAAAATAAATTACATCTACTTAATATTAGTTTTACAAAATAAATATTTATCATACGCATGTTTGTTCACCGCCACTATTCACTAGTTTACGTTTTAATATTTATATTGCTCCAAACACGTAAAAAGTTTCATTTTTATATTTAGAACTTTGATTCTACGAAGCGTTTTCGGTTTTCGGTCTTTCTAGTCGGTTAAATTCATTACCATTCTTCCTGTTGTAATTAAACTAATAACCTTCAAAGGAAAAATATTTACGCCATCTGAAATTGAATTTTAAAAGGGATAACATAGTTTTCTTTCTAGTGTTTCTACGAAACTATTCCTATTCCGTATAAAATGTAGCACTTACAATAACTGGTATTAAACTTAAAAACCTTAGCGTAGTTGCATCGGCCGATCAATTCTTCATGCCCCTGCCATGCCTATTTTTTTACCAGAAGTTTTATTATCATTACTGCTGTACGGCATAATATTTTACTTTGATAGTTTCTTCACGGTGTGCTGATGCTGAGATAAAAATAAATGTATCTGTAGTAAGTAGGAATCAATAGGCATTCTAGCAGCTAGCGGCTAGCCAATGTACCACTATTAGATAATGGTCTCAGGTGCCTTTATTTCTCTTATTTTCTCTCTTTCTCCATTTTCTCTTCTGCGTCTCCTATTTGCATCTTTCTCCGTCAATTTTCATCAAATCATCAGAATTCCGTGAAAATGTACAGCACTTTTTGAGCATTTTTACTGCTTTTTTCCTATTCCCTGTAAAATCCTATCAATTTGGTTTGCTCTCCCCTTATAAGTGTGTCCCCGTGAAATATCTACTTAAATCGTGTTCCCCAGGTACGTACCATCCTTTCGTATTCTTATTATTTCGACTTTCGAGGGGCAATATGCATGTACAATGTGCATGTAAACGGGAATGTGAGGTGATGACAGAGGAGGAAAATTGAGACATTTTCTACATCTTTTCCCTTCACAATTTCCAGAGAAAATCGAAGTATCATCTCGTCTGTTAAGTAAATTGAAAACTTAAAAAGACACATATTACATCCGAAAAAGTTAAAGCTGGATAGAACACCGTGGAGGGAGAGAGGAAATTTTCAATTTTGCCACCTTCTTTAAAAGTTGATCTTTTTGTTGATTTTCTCTGCCGATCATACACTGAGAGAGTGGCCTGCTAACTGACACTTAAAATGCTTCACTTTATTCATCTTCTTTAACGTCTTCCACTTTCATTCACATTTCGTGACAGGGTAATTGCACCAATTCTACAGAAATGTGCTGGCGTGTTCGTTGCTCATTGTGTGGCCAAGCAAAAAAAGCATGGGAATGTTTCTATCATGAACAGTAACGGCAAACGACAGTCCGTGCCACTCTGCCAATAAAGCGTAAAGTTTGATCAAGTCATCGTGTAGCGAGGTAAGATACATTTTAATTAACAGCTTAATGAAACAAGTTCATACTACACTACAAACATCCAGTAGATGGAGCAACCATCGGTCAGTGACAACTTCGTTGTTACAAGCAACCCCAGGTTCCTTGCTTCAATTGAATGCATGCTTAGTTGAATTTAGAGTAATCCCTAACTAAACAGTTCTGCAAATGAAAAGTCAACACTGAAACAAGGAAAAACTCTCGTCATCTTCGAATGCTTCAAATAATTAAAACTCCAAAATAAAATGAGCTTCAATTTTAATGAAAAATGAAAGTTTATCAGGTGTGCATCAACATCCCTAGAAACATTTAGCCAATCTTTTCAAAATCTTTAGTCATGGCCAGGTTTCGTAAAGCATGTCAATGAAATTGAAATCGCGCTGCCCATTAAAACTAGAATTACATTATCCCACTCTCACAGCAATCACTACTTCGATATAGTAGTTTTAAACATTAATTTGGTAATACATATTTTGTTTCATACGATCCTTTCTGAAATTTTACATACACAGTCGTTTGTTTCTCTTTTAATATATGCTAGTTTGGATGAGCCACATGGCTCGATTTTTGTGAAAAGTGAATGCGCCAAAAGTTGATACTTCAACCTTTAGTAGGAGCCGAGGAGCACTGACTGAATAACAGCCTGTCATGGCATGGCATGCTATTATTATCAATGCTCCAAATGGAAAAAGACTGGGAGATGGCGAAACGTGTGGCCGCAGAGAGTTATGCTGTTCCTGAGCTTTCTCTGGTTTCCACGTCAATACAGCGTATTATGTTCAACCGTTAATTGGAATGCCGACTTTACCCCATTAAAACAGGAACGAGCATCAATGTCTTTTACGATCAACTGCGTATCTGACCCACACAAATACTAAAAGAACTGCTGAATTTAGATGTGGAAACTGCAGTGTATCATTTATCCCCAGTGACACACGAAAACGTATAGTGTCTATCATGCTTACTATAATACGGTGAACCCTCCAGCTACAGCTCTTTCATAAGTCGACAGAGTTGAATTATTCGCAATTCCTGCTCGTGACCATTAAATTGCATGGTTGTTACATCGTACATTGTATAAGTACAACTGTTAATATGGGTTCATCAGCCTGAAAATATTTTTTCATCATTTTTTCGTCATTTTACTTGTTTTGGTTAATGCAGCCATCTTTATCCTGTATATCTCTGATGCAGAATTTTTTGCTGCATTCCATCCATTTTATGTAGCGGATGATAATGACGTTGGGTAGAAATGATAATGCTGATAATGATGGCGACAAAGATCATTTTAAGGGGAACATTAAATCGACAAATTTGTTATTCGTGTACATACGGAATTCTTTCCTACATTTCGTTTTATTTTTGGAAACATATAATTACAGAAGTCGTCCCAGTGGGAAAAGGTTCCTCTATATGCTCCTATTTCCATTACAACTCACAGTAATACGAAGAAGTGGTCGTGTCTAAACACTTCCAGCATGGGAATGTGAGTGTGTGTGTAAGGATAGTCCTTACAGGTAATGTAGTACATGCAGTGTATAATCTATTAAGTTATGTACATAACACCTTTTGTTCTTTGTCGTTCATTCAGTGTGCACATGTTTAAAAATTGTAATAATTTATCTCAACTCAACTTCCAACTCAGACCGAGAGTATAAAAGCTCGAGGCGCATTGTACAAATGATTCCCATTTCCATTCTGAATGTTGGACTGTTTAATCCACTGAGGAAACCACTTCTGATAGTCACTATAAGGCACTGAACTGAAGACCGTTTTGTACTCACACCAAGGGACTGGAAGTTAGACTCTGCTATTGTTATGCTACTATACTAACTCCATATACATGTATATATGCCGTTAACATTAAATACGATACGTAGTTAAAGATTACAAGTGTTTCTACCGTTCAATTCTCTTATAGGTAGCGCAATACAACGATGCCATATGATTTTGCCATTTCCATCTGTGGCGTCGTCTGCAAACAAACGCTAATGATCCAAACCGACTGCGTCTTTTTAAAAGCTGAATTTGAGACTCAATTACTAGAGATCTAAAGATGCAAAAACCGGAGAAGATATCAGACTAGACTAGACTACATTTTGGGACCAACCAAAACACACAGCACCCTTAGAGTAGCTTGTAAATGTGTAAAATAAAGATGAAGCCAAGAAGATCTAATGAAGCCGTATTAATCTTGATTACCTAGTATTCATGACAATTAGTATGAAATAGAATAATTGTTGACGTCTTTAAGATTTTGCATGCAATGTATTTTAGAACGCTCAAATTGATGACAACATTAGATATGAACGCAGACAGTCTCTTCTCTACTTTTCCCCAGCATCTAGACAAAAATTTAATGTAATGTTGCAGGGAAATGGCTACACCAATGAAATTGTGCATTGCTTTCGCTATAACAATAGCCCAGTAGATGCTGCGTAGACAGTATGGTCATGTGCAGTTATGATTTCAATTGTAGTATATGTCAAGTAAAGTTGTTTTCGCAATAATGGTAATGGTAATCGGCCCTATACATTAAAATGTTTTACAAATAAAATTAGTTAAAAATGTAACATTTTACTTCGGACTTACCATGCATGTATAAGGGCGTGGTTTTTTATCGACACAACGGAAAACTGTGTAGGAAACGATTCCAGCGTATCGACCCGGTCTCTTCCATGAGATTTGAAAGGATCCATTCGTCATGTCTGCCTTTGAAACCAGTTGTGGCACATCAGGTACTGCAGCAGTAGCATCAATAAAAAGGAAAACAACAACAGGAAGTGGTTATAGTTGCGTTCATGAGAAATCGTACACACGAAGGAGAAGACGAAGAAGAGCAGCAGCCAGTTCTAATGCCATTTTATATTTTACAAGGAAAGAGAAGTGGCAATGCAAAGCACAAATAGCAATGCCATTGCTACCAGAAGCAACATTTACAAGAAGTACACAGTCGGCTTTGATGACGAGTTTTATCTACCATATTAGACACTTGGCTACTGCTACTACTCCAGCAATACTACAATACAGATAGCAAATAACCCCCACAACAACACAGCTTCTTTGACTACATCGGCTTCGCTTCCCATTTTTCCTTCCTCCTCCTCGGAGACCATATAAGATTTATGGGGAAGCCGCATAAGAAAATACATTATAAATGTGTATCATTGAATAAAATAAAAGATAATATCATATCATGAGTGGGCAAACACGACCACTGCCAGCACCGTTTCTTATAAAAACTGGGAAACGGTTAGAAACGGCGGAGGAATAAGTAAATGATATTATGATGGTGAAGGATTCTCTGAATGTACTTAGGGAAGAAGCTCATAATTTTCAGAATATTTAATGCGATTGGGTGTGTAACGTTATTGCACTTTGCTCATTTAGCTACGGCTGTTCAAAAGGGGGAATGGGGGTTCCATAAACGCAAACGTAAAATTGAACTCCACATCAATGCGGAGGTAGAGTAGCCATAATATTATTAACATTAACAACACTATTACTTACAGGCAACCGCAGGGGAAATCGTGAGAGTAGGGGAAATAAGATTTTTTTAAATGAAAAGTTTGAACTATGTGAACTTACAGTCCTTCCCTCGAAGTACGGTGATCTCGGATGCGTTTTTGCTCGTGCCGACGGAGTTGTACGACATGATGTTGAAATAGTACGAGCTCGTCGTATTCAGATTATTAAATTTAGCGTAGTTCTCAGTGAGTTCATCAGGGCCAATGGCTAGCTTTACACTGCGGATAAAACAAAAAGAAATAAACATAAAAATATAAGAACCCCCAATCTATCGACGCAGGTAATAACAATAACAATAAGAGTAACGGCGACAGGAAATTCAATTAAGTTCGTTGTCGCTGTCACCGTCGCTCTGAATGCCGCCAGGCAGAACAGAAATTTATTGCTTAGTCAATGCTGTAATAATGAATCCCGATATCCCGCAAGAAAATAAGCAATAAATTGTGCTAGCCGTACCTTTTGTTTTCATATACTTCGATAGTGTAATTGAAATTCGGACCGTTTTTGTATTCATCAGGAACAGCTTTCCAGTACAGATACACATTCCGTTTGAGTTGACCTGCTGGTATGGTTTCGAAACTGGAAATATCCGTTTCTGGTGGGAAGTCTGGAACTGTGTCGACAAAGCATACAATAAATTTGAGAACAGTTTCCAAGGTTAGACGGGATTATTTTACTAATCATCTGAGAACATATGGTGGGTAAAACACAAATACTGCCTACCTCTGGAATCTGTAAGAATCTCAATTTTATCAGGTATCGACCAGAACTCCTCACTTTTGTTCGTATCTGGAGTTCGGAGACGGACGCTGATGTTGTAAACGGTGTTGGCATATGGAAGCGTCACGTACTCTACCAAATGTGGCGTCATCTTCTGGTCAATCGGCCTTGTTTCGTACTTCTAAATTATTATAAATAACAATAACAGTGTGAATGTCGGCTCGAAATATCCTCATTTCATCTTCATATTCGCTATTCAAACTCCAAAGTCCCATCATTTAGACCTGACTTCTCGAAAGATGCACTTTATGGCGTGACTCAAAAGATTGTGACGATAAAAATGTTGCCCATGTAATTTACTACTCCCCTTTTCATGTCTCATTTTATACCACACAAGTCGTTATGTAAAAGTCTGTTGCAAATATCAAACCATCGTGGTTTGCGCAGTATTGCATGGCATTACTACCTGCATACTTACCGACCACGTACCTTCAGAAACTTAAAGGGAATTAAATATGGTAGTACTAGCTTGAAGGAAGGAGCTTTCATCTCAGATCTTTTCATTTCAAAGAGAGAATCGTATTTTTCTCACGTCTACATGGCACAAAACCGAAGTAATCGTGAAACTTCCAAGAAAAAGATTTTCTGCTCTGCGTGTGCTTTCCTTCCGTGCGAGTCAAAAATATGATACAGTAATATCTATGCACAATCTTTTTATGTTATACCAAGTACAGCAATACAGCCATATTACACACGCTCTCACTGCACTTTTTACGACAATATACAACGCATTTAATATTTTTTTCGTTTTTTTTTGTGCAAATATTGCCTAGAACTGTGAAAGCTTCTTACAACGTCGTCATCCTGATTTTATTATGGCACGAGGCTCCCCCAATAAAATAGTAATAGAGTAAATAAAGAAAAAAGAAGCATGGAAAGCGCGTTACATACGTACTACACCTAACTAACAGGGACGGGGAAATCGGGGGAATACGTTTTGCATAGAGAATTAAAGTACAGAGAATACTTTCTCTTTCTGAGCCCATCCTATATGTATAGAGTGTGCAGCTTTACATAGTCCATCAACGTCTAAACAGCTTCAGTGGAATCATCAAAACTCAATTTAATAATGGAAGTGAGTAAATATTTATTTTTATTGTGAAAAAATACCTATCTTGCTATTATGAACGCTCGGAATGTTGATAATGATGCTTTTACCATTCCTGTTTTGAATGTGTTTGTAATATTTAACTGCTTTCCCTCGCTGACGAACTAGCGACCTTTCCGAAAGTGTGCACTTTGTTATGCACATTGTGATGTATTAATGGGTTTGCGCAATAACTGTGTCTGGAGAGAGTGGGGGAGAAAAGAGCGGTATAATGAAAACAACGCGGAAAATTGCAATTGAGCAACAACGACAGTATAGCACTGGCAGGAGAAGCATAAACAAAGCAACTTTCCGAAAATGAGATGTATTGATGGGAGCAGGTTGGTATACAACTACCACAGTTGGGTATTGCTGTATTTCTTCAGTAGAAGTAGCAGTACCAGTATCCACTGAAAATTTCTTCAGTAGAAGTA
>JAHZNE010003584.1:0-44618 GCA_027744055.1 Callyntrura sp. NNG-2020
CCTTTCCATTTGGACTGAGTAAAGATGAAGCGCAATGTTCCACCATATCCAAAATGTTGCTGTTTAGATGGAGTGTAAGTGGCAGTCAAAATAAAAATAATTACAGCACCTACTGTGAACTTACTGACTGACTGACACGGAAAATACAAAATAAATGAATCAAAGATGAAGATGATCAATCGGAGAAGTAAAAGTAAACTGTTTATGCAAGCCTTTGATTTTGACAATTTTTGAAGAGTCTTCCGTGTAACGTCAAATTATGAGTGAGAGATTATGTATTATCGGGCATTTGACGCTGTAAAAAAAGTTGTTTGATTCATTTGACATTTCATTAAAAAGTCATGTTTCATATGGGATCTGGAGAAATCGGGAAAAGCTTCCTCACTGTAAATGGGGGTCACTGAACGTTATTTTTTTAAAGTAAAAAATGGCATGCATTGATGTCTTACACAGGTGAGGTGGATAGGTGAGATTGTGCCATCGTCGCTGATTATGCTAAAGTAGCATGCATGCGTCTGAGACATATGAATCTATCGTCACGATTTTGATTTCTAAAGAAAGGGATAGTTTTTTTACGTTGTGACACTTTCTATGTATATTGACAACACAACATTTCCATTTTCTTGGGTACTATTTTTATTTCATTTTTACCAAAAGGCAGACAAGGGACAAAAAAAAGACTCAGATTACAGCATCTAGTCGAGTCCCTAAGTTTTTGATGATGTCAATGGGTGATGAATACGAGAAGGGAAGAAAGAAACGTAGCACAGTTGACGCGTTTTGTTGTCATTTCCATTTAGGGATAGAGAGCGTTATACTTTTCGGTCGGTATAGTTGTAGGAGTGCTCATATGAAAGCGACAAAAATGGGAAAATGGAAATCCCATTTCTCGTTAATATATAATTACTATTGTTGTGCACCCAAACAAGGCTGGCAAGCATAAGAAACCATTATTCTGCATATTATAGGTTCATATATCGATATATCTGTAACAAATAATCAGAGCACCAAAACACCGAAACAGCCAGACTTCCATGCTTGTTAGATGTGTACAAGGTATTTTTTTGTCAATATACGTGTCATGTCTAAATGAATTCCTGAAGACGACAAAACAACTGCACAAGCAAAAGTGTTACAAGGGCTGCAAACTGAAAAAACAAGGAATAAAAAAAAATACTTAATTTGAAGCTGTTGAAGTTGAATAAAGATCATTGATGCTGCATTTGAAAAAGAGAACAAGAAGAAGGGTACCCATACATCTATTATTACCTATTTTTTGCTATTGCTCTCCACAGGATGGTTTCTGGTATTGTTTCTACTCCCACGCCCTTTTAGTGGCATTTGGTAGAAAGCTTTTAAGACTTTAAATATGAATATAAATACATATATAAAGATACATGTAATACCCACCTTCGACCTATAATACTCCTATAACACTATATATAGATATCGAGACATCTGAGCGGTGGTGGTTACGTGGGTTACAATGGAGGATGTACATTGGAAGCATTCTTTGTAAACGAACAGTTTCTTGTCAGCCATTACAATTGTAACATTTTACAGGGAAATGAGACGAGGCAGTAGTATGTTGCGTTTAGACGTCATCAATATTCCGAACCGACAGTTTTTACATGTTCATTTGAGTGTAACTACTTCTACCACTGTAACGACTTGAGTCCGTCTTTATTATTATGGGAAAAATAATAACAACAGAAAGCCACTTATTGTTTTAAAACAATTCTGCTCCAACTACCACTGCCAACACCACAACGACTCTGTCTACTTTTCAAGACATATTTCCCAGGACAGGGAGAAAAGATACAAGGGTTCTTATCCACCAACTTCCCCGAGAAGAAACACATGTTTCCTTCCTTCAAGAAGGAAAGACAAAGCAGTAAAAATGGAAAATGTATTGGAGAATGATGGAGTGGATGAATGGATGGATGGAATGGAAAGGCGTAAAAATATTATAGAGATTCTCTTTTCTTTAGAAAACTGAGCCCCTTTTTTCTGCATAGTCAATTCAACAACGCCATTATTAATGTAGAGAGAGAGAGTGCGGAGTGTAGGACAACACCATCGGCAGTATAATTTAATGAGTTAGCTTGTAATACTGTAGTAGTGATACGTACATTATCCGTACACCAACCTTTTTTGCCTGTTTTGTTGCTTTTTGCTGCGACCTTACTACCACGACTGCTGGCAGGATCATACCCGATTTTTTCAATGGGATCAAGAACGAAAAAGTTGAACAGTGCACAAAATGGTTAAAAACAGTAAGGCGCTGATGATGACGGGGGAAATAGATGTGCGTGTATACGAGTCCCAAAATTACTACAACAAAAGGACACATTGTATTTGTCCACATGGTGGATATTCTGTTGTGCGATGTGATGTAAGTCATTGTCTCCAACTCCAAACAACATTTTCCCACACTTGACTTTTTTCTCTGCTGTTAATTACTTACGTGTCTCGGTATATTGATTAGAGTATGCCAGAGTAGTAGTATTGAACATAATAGGAGGAATGTCATGTCTCGAAGGTGTTACAAAAGTATCCGCACATGTAGCTCAACTTACTTAACTAACTACCATTTAAAAGTGAAATATTGTGTAGCTGTATGTTGGGCCACAGGCAGAGAGAGAGAGAGGGAAGTTAAAACAATCCCTGCCACAAGTATTTCACTCTCGTCATCTCCCGTTTCACTCCTTGTGTTTTCGGGATCCAGATCTCGGATGTCTACAGAAATGGGACAAATTGTCTTTGACACGGAGACGACAGACACGGGCACACTTGGTCGGTGGGTACGTGATGATTTTTTTTTATAAATCTAATGTTTTCCTACGTTACACGAACGGAGCTGAAAAGTTGAAATAGTATTTTTGGGAAAAAAAAGAAAATGATCATTTTTTTGAAATTCGATATGAAAAAGTTGAAATGAGAAGAAAATGAAACTGGGCAACAATGACATGTAAAATATGTAAAAAAATATAGAACACGTCGTTATACGTACATTATACACATCAGTAGCAAGAAGAAGAAGAAAATAAGTAGAAGCCCAACAAGACAAGGAAGTAAACACAGATATTTACATGGCATTAGTTTTGAAGACAACGAGGCTGATTAACTGAGCGAAGGTTTTTTTGTTCAACTTTAAAATGCACCCACTCTTCTGGAAAACTTCAGAGGAACTTATATCATCAAGTGATTTTACGTACGTATCACTAAAGACATAATGTGTACTTGTGCTTCAAGTTGGATCCACAATAGTAGTATCTTCCAAGGGTTGAGTTGCCAGTGCCAGTGAACCATTTTGGACTAATTCTCTGGTAGAAAATAAGAAGGAATCCTTTGTTTTAAAAGAAGAAAGAAACCAGAACCCAGACATTGTCATAATTTTTTGTTTCTTTTTCAATCTTGTTTCACATCCTCTGTGTCTATCTCGTAGTAGCCATAAATATTTCCTACTATTCTGCCGCCGTTGCGTTGCTGCTGCTAAAATACAGGTACATGGTGGTATATATACTATTAAATTTACAATTTAACTTATGGCCCCTGTCAAATATTTTCCAGCTAAATGTTGAGAAACCCGCAGCACATAATTTATTTTTCGGCCCCCTCTCGCATCAAACGGTTATCGCGTTAAACGTATATTGTTATTTTGATATTTATGATTTTATCAAATTAGAAAAATATTAAAATCGAATGAATTATTTTCAAGGTGCTAACACTTTAAAGACACAACATTTATTGTAACGTATTTGCATAATGTAATTATATTTCTCAATTTTCCCCAATTTTCTCGTCTAATAAGTCATACAATTTTCAATTAAGTACAATTGAACTAACTAAATTTTAGTTTGAGTAATTGAATACTGTATTAGCTATCTTTTGATATATACATTTTCGCATCAGTTAATAATCCAATTGTATTTAAAAACCAAATAAAGCAATTTATATGAACACAGTGCTATGAAGAGTTCATTAAAAGTTTGAAATTTCGTGCTGATGGGCATAGGATAAGTTTCTGAGGCACAATGGCTAACTTCGAACTAAAGCACACAGGGAGAATAATAGGCATTAAGCAGAAGCAACAGATAATGTGCATAAACAATAAATTGGAGTACATACATCCTAGCACCACTCGTGTGCGTATCCCACATAATTATAAATAATGTTGTTATTGTAGTTCAACTTCTACATAAATTTCAGCGTACATGTGCCTCTTCTCTGTAAATTATGTATATAAACAGAGAAAGAGCAATATTTTATGCGGTTTTATGATGTATTTATAGTAAAGTTTATAGTGTTGTCTCTATTCTTTTTTTATTCTTCTTTTGAAAAAACGAAGTACAAAAGGCAAACACAAAACATGATTGGTTTCTTGTATCTCGTTCTACAGCGCAAATAAACAATTTGACAATGTTCAAGCCACTTCTTTCCACATACATACACAAAATTAAGACTATCAGACAGGCAATATATATGCAACGAAAAAGATTACGTTGAGCTGCTGCTTACACTGTTACTCCTACTTGGTACATAAGACAGAAAAGACAAGACAAATAAAAATGAATCTCTCTCTCTCTCTCTCTGTAAACAGTTCCTCCTGTCTCGTGTAATATTAAAATTGCATTTTAGAGAATAGAGTGCACACCACAAACACAAGAGCCCGATGTTGCCACTGTGTGACTGCTGCTACTACAACTGTAAAACTTCATAAATACATTAATAGCATGTCTGTGATAACATGACAATTCAGTTGATACACTGAATGAAGAACCGCTATCTAGTTGCTTCTATTCATTTTTCTTTCATCTTCCATAATAATAATAATAATAGTAATAATACTATAAACAACAGAACTAAGAAAATACCAGTCACCATAAAAATTATCGTCGTTGTAGCGCAATATGATTATTTCTAGGTGCTTATATGCTGTATAAGCACCCTATATCATCATCTTCATCGTCCTCTGTCATGTAACACAACAACACAAAACAGGCAAAAGGCTCTGACGAAATGAACGGGAATTTATATCGGTTGCATTGCTTCTCTATACAAAGCCGATGATGCAGCCTCTCTAGAGACTCTTTAAAAATTAAACAAAGTGGCTTTCCAATGTACACACAGAGCAGAGAAATTGGTGTGCATTTATTTTTAATGCGTCCCTCCTCCATAAAGTGTACGCACACTTCCTACATTTCATAGTATTTGGTACACTGCTTTAGTACGATTGTACTGAAGGAAGCAATGCAACTGATAGACAGGACGGAACAAAAAACCTACAGCATGGCCAAGCACAAGGTATAATACGTTTAATTAACAAACAAATCAAATGGTTACAATTCTTACAATGTTTCACTGTTGATCAACCTAGCTTGTTGTGATTTGTAAGAATACCAATTTTCGTTTATATTTTATCCATTTTTATAAATAAAATCCGACCAACTAAAAACATCTTCGAAGATGGAAAGAAAAATATTTCGGATTTTCCACAAGGTTATGTCAGTTTACACCCCCTTTGTTGCGCGGCTGCGTAATTGTTTGTGCACCTACTATTGACCCAACTACTCCACGAGAAAACGCGTGGATAAACAATCAACAATGCGCCTCTGTAAAAACTGTAAAGAAAAGAGACAAAAAGGAGGGAGATAGAGAGAGGGAGAGAGTCGGTCCAAGATGAGCCTTATCTATCATCATCCTTATCATCATCACATGACGGAATCCTATATACGTTTTTAGGATTCCACTTTTTAAAAAAGCAATGTAGGCAGTTTCCTTCGTTATTTCCCTTTTTAAAACAACTACCGTGCAACAATGAGAACACTCCTTCACTCCCACCCAACGCCACAATTTCATCATCACCACCATCGCGCCCCAAAGATAGAGAGAGAAAAAGAAAAGACACATTGTAATTGTAGCAGCAGCCGTGGTAAAGCAGTGGCAGTGCTTTTAGAGAGAAGAAGAAAAGAGGAAAAACATACAAACAGTAAAACATTGTGTCAATGAAAGTAAAACGGTGTACGACGAGACTATTTGTTATTGCTTTTAGCAATTCTTCTTACGCTCTAATATAACAAGAGGATGAAGAGAAGTACCAACAACCGAAGAACACAAAAAAATTATACGATCCTGCTGCTATGCTGCTGCTACGGAGCTCCTATACACTTTGTCCTCCACAAACAGACCGCCTGCTTGTTATATACGAACCAAGTTGTTTAAACACATCTGATTCATTCTCCTGTTGAAACTCTGTATAAAACGTATTGATAGTGGCAGTGGTAGTCTTTCCCTATCTATCTCTCTTGCCCTTTTTTGCCCATTTCAAAAAAAAATCTAGACAGAAGAAAGGAGAGAGACAAGAGAAAAAAACAAATCCTTCCGATTTTTCCTCTGATCTTCACCGACAATCCATTTACTTTTAAGTCACATGAGAGAACAATATCGCCGCGCGGATCATCCATTTAGCATTGCTCAAAGCACTTTTTTAAAAACACATCGTCTATCCAGTAGTAGTACACCCACAAACGTAAAGTATAACATTGTAATCACAACAAAAAAATTTATACACACACACACACACACACACAAGTATGTATATCGCACCGCACCAAGGCAAGCATATGTTTTTTTACTACAAATACTCGCTAAAATTACATAAACAGAACGGCCTTTGCTACTTGTAATGCCTGTAGTGTGTGTGCACTCCCAAAAGCTCATTTACATTCTCCTCTTGCAATCGGCTTTTTTCTTGAAAAAAATCTTTTCTCTCCGTTTTTTTTGTTTCGACTCCCTTCCATTTTGTCCCTGAGAGTGTGTGAGTAGGTGATTAAACGTATTCTCTTCGTTGGTCGGTCACAATGAAAGAAAAGTAGATCTGTGAACAGTTTCTAGTCAAAATATACGGGTAAAAACTGTTTTTTTATATAAGAAATACAATGGGGGAGGGATGTACATAAACAATGCCGTATTTCCTTTTAGTGCAAAGGTTAACTAGCTACAAATTTATAAAAAAACGTTTTGTGCTCCTTGTATGAGTCCGATGCCTGAATAAATTCCCTCTCGGTAGGAATACCGTGTAAAAATGTTTTATGTATGTTCGTCTTGAGCGTTAACCTCAAGAATTCGGGTAATGTGCCGAACAAGAGGAATAAATGGGTTTTGTCAAATAATGTCAATTAAAGTACGCGACAAGTAAACGAGTGCGTGTTTGTAATAAACAGGACTATAACAATTGTATCCCCCCACAAAACAAATTGCGCTCGAAAGTCTTTCTTGTTTTATCTTGCTGTGACAGTAATTACAGTAATGAACTATTGCATGTGTTCACTTAAAGATTTAAAGTTTCCCATTTGTCTCCTTTTCACGTTTTGTTACGCTACCAATGCATAAACAAACAGCAAGGTTTCGACAATCACTTGATTAGATTTCATATATATGCCTACCTACTATATCTGCATTCTGCACAAACATTATTACCGTATCACTTAAAAGGGAGAAAAAAAACAAAGTGCCGAGGAGACAAGTGTGAAAACGATGTCAACGTCATCCTCATCTTTCTCTACCACCACTGCCACTAAAACAAGCATATAATAGGATTTCATCACACACCTACATACATCAACACTGCAACAAATAAATTCTAAAACACAAGCACACACAAACAAACGTGCAGCTTTCTATTTTTTACGCGACTCGGCTATATAGTGTCTTGGTGTAATTATTGTTTGCTTTTTTATGCTGACTAATGACGATGATTTTCATCAGACACGACATGAGTGAGTAGTATTGTCATCACATCACGACAAACGACGACAAAACGAACTGGCGAAACAAAACGATTACATAGCGTGTGAGGACATAAAGTCTACCAGGAATTATTTGCCAACAAACAAACAATCTCGCGAACAAAAAAAAACTTGACGCAAGTCAACTCATACGAAATTCTACTCCGTCTACTATATTTTCTACTACTTCGTCCTAGTACTAAACGCTTTGAAACAAAGTTAACAAACTGTATTCTTTTCTTGAAACGAAAAATGGCTGTATTCAAAAGAAAAGAAAACGTTCCACTAGCTAGAGCTCTTGAGTTTGACTTTTAAAGACGAGATGATGATGCTGCCGCGGCTGTGGGAGTGAATTGTGATGAACAGCGTTCTCCGCCGCTTTTTTGTTTCATCATCAACATGATACAATTTTGGGGTGCGACAGCATCAACAGCAGCAGTTGCAGTAGGAGCAATCCTAGTACTCTGTAATAAATGTAATTCATTATCTGTGGAAATGGTTTTGTATTTTTGAATAATGCTTTTTAGGGCAACGAAAGGGCTTTTGTGCTGCAGGCCACAATTGGAGGAAGCAGAGATAAAAGGATGCCCAGACTAATGAATGAATTGTGAAGACAAGACAGCAGAAGGTAGGAGCTACGGCAGCCAGTTGCCATATTATTACGATCATCTAATTGTATTATAGCGCAATTTTCTTTGGTCTGTCTATTCAAATGAGGGCGATGCGACGCGACGATGTTGTGGTGCTACGAAGGAAGGGGGGACAGAGAGGGACAGAAGAAGAAGAAGAAGAAGAAAATCTTCAATGCGACAAGACAGTAACACAGAAGTCTGAAGTTGTTCCCAGAGAAAAACAACGCTCAATTTTCAACCAATTTAAGGACGAAACCAACGTTGAAATTAAATAATGATGAAAATAAGAGAAGTGCCGCGGGAAGAGCAATATTACTAAAATGGAAATAATGCCACTAAATTTCCGGAAATTATAAATGCATGTGCCCCATAGTTTACGTGTAAGCGAATCCTGCGTTCCGACAGTACTGTCAAGTCAGCCCGCAAGAAACAATAATATCTACGGTTCCAATCAATTTCTTTATGCTGATGTATATTGTTCACGTTTGCCAGGAAATTAAACAAAAGGGGGTTGTAGGTATAAATAAATGCATTGAAAGGAGCATCTGAGCGGCAGGAGATTTTCTGATTGAGTAATCAATTAACTGTTCAAAGGGGTAAGACTCATAATATTATGATGCTTCAAATAAGTCGATCTTTCTGTACAAAACTATTGTCAATATAATCAACTTTGGGAATTATTCAAACTATGTGTGTATCCTGCATACCAATATCCAGATTATTTTGGTACTATTTTTTCTTGGCTTGTAATATTGTTATGTTTTTTAAATGTACATTATTACACATGTTTGTATACAAATATGAAGGTATACTGTTTTTAATTGAGCACACATAGTATGTCAAAAACATTAACGTAATACAGGTCACTCCACTATTTAGCAAAGTCACAGCAAATGCAATGTAGAGATGACGTGACACATTTTCGTATTTCTTACATATCATATTACGGTGCATTGTGACCGAGAACGGGAGTAAAATGGGGCTATACAGTTTCAATGACATTTGTTTTTTACACACAATGCAACGTATGGGAACAGTTTCCCTGGCGAAAAATGCCGTCGGTTCTTTTGCTAGTTGACAAATCATGCTCTGCTGTTTAGCATTTGTATCTGTTACGTTGTCACACAAATGGAAAGTAGGAAAATTCTATTAAAATGGAAGGTATGGAGAGAATGAGAGGATTAAATTTTTCCTCGATGGCATGTACACAGTTGACAACAAGGACGGACGCACAGGCGAAGAGGCGAAACAGGAGACTTAGTGAGTTCGGCATATCATATCAACATCATCCTTTTGTACAATGGAAATTGGTCTGTTGTGTAAAATCTGTGAAGCTCGTATAGAAGCGTAATCACTGAATACTGACTAGTGCAGTGCATACTTACGTTCATGCATGTATATTTATGGGGTGTACATCGCATAATTTATAAGCCTCTCCGGTGTGCTTACTTGATCGAACAGATATCTTAAATATCTTTTCAGTTGCTATTATTATTGTTAGTTTTGCTGTCCCTCTTGATGATAATGAGGATCCTGGGATGATTGCGTACATGCAAAGTAATGAATTCATGATGAAACCACATTTCGGTCGACACAAGTGGAGTAAGGCGACTTCTTTAAAATGGCGTACTGACTAATATAATGTATATGCTACCCAAGACTAGTTGAGCCGAATTGACATTTAAATAAAAAAGGATCAACTCGGCCGTTAGATTGAATCCTTCCCGATCACGGTGATAATGATATGAAATGAATGAGTGTAGACAGACAAGATAGATTGAGAAGGAAATGACGACAAACGACAAGAGCAGCAGAAAGGTTGGTTTTAAACAGTGATTGAAGAAAAATTGAAAAGGAAACGAAGACGAAGGAGGAAAAAATGTGTCGAGTTTCGAATAGAAAATTTTCTTTCTCGCCTAATTTTGTTTTGTGTCGTGTTGGTTTGCAAAAAGATTTATTTTTCATCAACTCTCTCAATTCGACTTGAAAGGAGACAGAGATGGAGGGAGAGAGAGAGAGAGGAATAGAAAAGAGTGAACAGTGGGAATAAATAAATGGGAAGCATAAACCAGTAGTTTGTTTAACGTCTACAGACATACATGCTGTCCTGTTGATACTCCTGCACTACTCCACACAAAACAAATGTTACACTTACAATGCTATATGGACAATACACTTTGTCTTTTCCTATTACCGTTGTAAAATTTTAAGTGGGTACGAGTATGTTTCTTTAGAGTTCTTCTGTATGTAAATGTGAAGTAAAAGATGCCATGAATTTAAAAACTGTGGATGTGGTAATGGTACAATGCAATATACTGTGACTGGTGTAAACACCAATGAAAATGATAAGTATGCTTGTATTGGCATGAAAATAAGAAGCCTTACTTAACAAACACACCAGGCAAAGATAGAAGAATGATGATGATGACAGGCAGGCAGGCACAGAGACAGAGAGAGAGAGAAAAAAAAGAAGAGGAGGAAGATTTAGGGAAAAGGATGGAATGAAGAAAATAAACGACGTTTTGTTTCTGGCTTTAAAGTAACAATAAATAAAGTTAATGCGACGACAATATTCGTTCAAACGGAAAAGTATATTTATTTCTCCCTCTCTCTCTCTCTCTCTCTCTCTCTTTCGTTTTCTTAACTGCTTAACACAGAGAGTTCTTCTCTGCATCTTAAATGTAAGTCAAACAACATTGTTTTTTCTCTCTCCACGTTCTCCTTTAACTTCAGAGGAGTTGGAGCACATCCCATACATTATTCTCCCTGCTACTGCTACCTTTCTTCCCGTATCTCTGCGTAGAATAAAGCAGTTACTTTTCTTTTTATTTCCTGCCACCATCATCATGATCATCATCCTTCTCGCATGTCTCAATTCGTATTCTCTAATGACTTCGTTACGAGCCCTTAAGGTAGCATTTGCTATTAATTTCAATGTCAAACTTGTTTTTCATCGAAACAGCACACACACTAAAATCTGGCACATCATGCATACCTCCACACTCACACATCTACTGACATCACCGCGTGATTGTACTTTTTGCTGTAGGGATTTTTATTATTCTTCTACTTTACTGGTTATCGCATTGTCTTTATGCGCTTATGTGTGAAAGCCAATAATCCTGATGCTACTCTTCTGGGTCTGCTTTGTGTACTCATGCCAAGAAAGCGAGAGGATAGAGTAAATAGGGAAGCGATGACAAACATCACCACTATTATTATTATTTTAATGCATGCCTCCTCACACTTCACCAATCACCCAACAACTTTTGGTCTGCTCAGCAATAACAACAGACACTGCGATATAAAAAGCGCTAAATCTTCTTTTCTCTCTCTCTCTGTCCTCTTATTATTTCGGGAAATATAACGCCTTCATATGAATAATAATGCAGGGTTTAAATATCGGGTATTATATTATTATTATCATCATTATATTTTATTATTGAATCCTCCTCTCATCGTCAAAGACATGCATCACCAGTTGAATTCGAATCCCTCGCACAATTTCTTTCTTCTTTTTCTCCCTCTTCTTTCAGCTCGCCCACAGCTAAAATAACAACGTAAGTTTGAAGTCTTGGAAGACAAATAAAAAAAGAATATTATCTTCAATTCTAGACAGAGAGAGGAGAGAAAAGGAGAGCACAGCTTAGCTAGTCACACAATACTTATTATGATTTTTTGCTCTTATAATACGTTTTATCACAAGGAAATATCATCTCTCTCTCTCTCTTCTCTCTCTATACGATTATTTTTGTTTTACAAGAATAATGATCCGATTGTATCTGTCATCAAGCCAGTAATAGGAATAACAATGAAAGGCACCGTGGCACCTAGTAGCATTGCCACATACCTTCTAGGAGTATGCGTGTGTGTGTAAGTGTGACATTCTTTGAAATGAAGACTGTAAGAATAGAAAAAGTTATTGGTTTAGGGGACGTGGTAACGCCTTGTCTCGTGGAGCAACTTTTTGTTATCTGCCACCACAGCACACAGAAGAAAAAACAGCGCTGGTGGCTTCTGCGTCTGGTGCGTGGTGATGACTGCTGTGGTACGCTGCAAACAAATAAGCCGTTGCCGTTGTTGAAATAGCATATCATTACGTTCCTTGTCGCTTTGACAACTTATTGTCCTCCTCGCTGACAACAGAATCACCTCTCCTGGGATACCATTAATTGTGTGCTTTCTATATCTTACAGTAGTTCTGTCTGACTGTGTAAGTGTGACATTTCCTATTCATTTCCCCCAACTTGTCTATCATTGTCACCTATAAACGTGCGTTACGTGCATACCTCCTTGTAAAAATGCACTACCACTAACTTGGTCCCGCGGCAAAAATAGTGTACATGCTTTAGCAATCGAGAGATAATACTGATGGCATGGCCTGACAGAGAGGCCAGAGTTCACGGCCATGTGGTGAAAAAGGAGACTATCATAAAACTCATTGATATCGTCTGGATTTATGCAGATTGCCACATTAACATACGTATCTCTCGGTTATTAGGTTTCCTTGTCGAGTCGATATGCCTCTGAAGAAGAAGAAGAAGGAGTGGGAAAATGACAATGACAATTCCCCTATCACAGCGTCATCGTTCTTTTCCAATAGTAATAATAAACAACGCATTATTATTATTATTATTACTATTATTATTATTTTTGACTCTTCTCTTCGTAAAAGATAGATAACTACTACGTACGTACATACCTAGGTAGTTATTATAGCATGCATATTACATTACAGTTCGGTCGTTTCTTCTAATTATTATTTATCTTTTGTTGCTTCTCCTGAAATCTCCAAAGGTTGTTTATAATCCTCGCCCTATCTCGAATGGGAAACAAAAAGTTTTATTATCTCTTCTACATTAGTGTATGCAGAAGCACAATTAAAGTGAAACATTGTTTTGTCTATCACAAGATGCAGCAGTCGCACAAACTACTACTACAATACCAAACAACAACGCGTCTTTATGGAAAAAATAAAAAGAGAAGAATATACACACATGTTTTGTGTTCTCAAACAACAATAATAATCTTTTAGTTGTTTTCTTGCTGCAGCAGTGCAGTAGTAGTAGTAGTGTTGCTTCATACTCACTTTGAAGCTTTTACTTCAATGTTTAGCGTATTAAAAAGCAAAAAAAAGATAAAATTGGGCGAGTGAAGAAAACCATAAGACAAAAAGACACATGTGTTCATGTTCTTGTCGTTTTGTTGATTCTTCGTCCCTTTTTCCCTTGTCCCGATTCATTGGACCTAGTCATAAATATTTTTCGAGTTACAGCACACCGTGTACCAGTCGCATACTGTACCAATTTCCATTCTTCCACTTTACCAACAAGCAAGCAGCATCATCATCAGTATAATTTGAAGTTTTTTTTTAATACGGTATGGTAGTAAAGAGACAGAAACTAGTATGAAAATTCAATTTCGAATTGTAAATATCATCATCAGCCTTTCTAAAGACCTGATCGTGGTGATGATAATGATGATACTGTTCTTCCGTTTATTACAAATTTGTAGGAGAAACGTTCCACGGTGCAAAGACACAAGTAATTCCAGAAAGTGTATTAACATGACTTGCTTTTCATTATAATATCCTTCTTTATAACAGTATTTATTATTCCCATTTTTTTCCTTCTCTCTCTCGCTACTTTTTAAACAACAGAGAATTTTTTACGTTGTTAAGCCGATGATGATGATGATGTAGATGTAGGAGGATGATGTAGGATAAGGAGCAGGAAGGAGGAGAACAATACTGGGCATTGTCATATATTTCAACGTACGTACACTGCACACGGCCATCCATATAATATGAAACCATATTTATTTACTTATAAAAAATTATTGTCAGCAGCAGCAACATTATCGACGTTGGAATGGGTGAACAGCATGGAATAGATAGTGGGGGGAGAGAGAGAGAGAGAGAGAGAGAGGAGACTCCTCGTGAAGAGAAATAAAGAACAATGCTAATAAATATAACAAGAATAATAATAACAGGGAGAAAAATAGAAAATAAGAATGAAAAAGTTTACTACCATTGCTCCTATAACTATTTTGTTAGCATTGCCGGGAGGAAGATAAAATACGATAATAATAACAATGAAGCACAATAAAAAGAATTATTTTTATTCGATTTCCTTTCCTTATTCCTCGAATCAGTGACCCGATCTACAGTGTATTCTTGAGCACAATTGAACTTCCTTGGCATAATGTACATATGAATACTTCTACTGGAAAGGCGGCGGGTTAATATTTCATATTTTGTGCTTTTGCTTACTATTTTTTACCTGTGGACTGCGGGCTGGAATTATGAATGTATTGGGATGAATATAGATAGAGGCATATGATGTTGTTACAGTAACGACGATGGGTTCTATCAAGAAGTAAGGCAACTACTGCTCCAAATATTATACGTATATCACACTACAATCACAATGTAATCACATCTACAAAAGACGTAGCACGAAGAGAAAGATCAAATGCTTCCTCCTAGTAACCAACACCGTTATTGTAATCTTGATCTAGAGATTCAGGGTTGAATAATTCCAGAGGGAGAGAAATTGAAAGTATGAATAGAATCGCAATCAGACTATGAGACCGGACAGAAATGACAACAAAAAAGAGACCTTTTCCATTAAGGAGAATGTGACTATTGGTGTGAAATCATATGAACGATAATAAAATGATGACAAATCGAATATGGAATAAAAAAAATCTCGCATGTTTGGCCTACATCGTCTCAACAAAATAAACGTACACAAAGGTACCAGACTGGAAAAAATGAGGAAAACGACTTGCGAGAAAGATAAATTTGCAAAGTAAACCTTCTTATGGACAAATGATTTGTAACACAGATGTAGTGCGTGCGCTATCTCTAAATTGAATATTGTATTTCCGCGTTCGACAAGAACGTCAATAGAGTGGTGGAGGGCGAATGCCCGGTGAATTATACAAGGAAATGGATATTCAAAGAATATCAAATCAAGTCAAGCGTGAAGGTTTAAAAAAATAAACTCAATTGAAGTTTATATAATATTTTTCACTTGGATTATTATTGTTCACATGAACACACTTACTTTTTCTGCGACAGAAAGTCGTAGCAATGCTCCAAAATGGAAAATCTAATAAAATATCATCTCCGTTTGAAAGCTTTTTAATACAAGTGCGTATACCTTTTCTTGTAGTAGAAAAACCTACTGAATTCTGAAATAGCGGAATTTAAACGAACGCGCAGATAACAGCAAAGTAAAAAACATGTAAATTTTCGAACTTTCTAAACACACATACTTACAATACTGATTCCAGTATAAAATTTATAGATACAAATTATCGAGATTGATTGTGTGACATTGGCCGACCAAGTCAAAACACGATTGTATAAGCTTTCTAATAATGTCGTATTTAAAATAAAGGCAGGAAAAGTGTGCACAGAAAAATCTAGTAATGTTTATCATTTGAAATTACTTATTCCCAGCAAAATCTCTTATTATGATTATTCGATTATACCTGGTGCGAGTTATTTTATTAACTGATTTTCCTAGATTGTAAAAATGTCCTTCCTTACTTAGGTGACAAAATCAAACAAACAGAACAAGAACTATTTTACAGTAGTACTTTAATGAATTTATATATGGATACCTTAGCAATGACGGTCGCCCTTAGTGCACCCTTGTTTCATAGTTTTACAAAAAGTTTTGTTTCCATTGTTAACGAAGTGACAGTGAAATAAAAAGCATTCATTCATATAATGGCTTATAAATGGTCGGTGGATGTCCAAGTCGAACGAACGAATACTATCATAAAATTATTACGGAATGACCTAACACGTCAAACCTACAGTAGGCAATAATCAACAACGACAATGTTTCACTAAAATAAATACAGACATACATAATATAATAGATAGGTATATAACGACGACGACAAGCGCATCGAATGTAAGTTCAACTACAGTAAGCTCCTGGTCCTGAAACCCACAGCCCAGCTGTATGTGCAATGTGATCCCTATTGTTGTTGACTCGGTTAAATAAACAACGGAATTATTTTTTCTCAAAATTCCAATAATGACTCACTTGTATCACGTAAATCTCCTTAAATCTGGCTTTGTTCTATACGTATACCTCAAACTTATGACTTCACAAGACAAATTATGGATAATGGGTACCGAAAATGAAAAACGTACATTTGATTTCGCTCCAACAACTGTGGTAGAAATACACGTGAAACAAGCCCAAAATATGATCAAACGACCACAAGTACCAATTATATTTAGAAAAAATTAAAACACAATAATAAAATGCTTCTCTCCTGCCTCTACTCTAGAATGAGGGTCGTGTAGTGTGTACTAAATATGTGCTTGCGCTGCATACATATGCATTCAAAAGATTGATGGTATTGGGTGAGGGAATGATATCAAGTGGAGGCAACAACGGTTTTTCCTGAAGAGCCCATTGCACTACGACTACCACTACTACGACGACGTATATACTATGAACTATGAAACAAGTGGATTCCTCATGTATTTGATTTTTATTTATTGAAATATAATGGTGATAATGCTGGTATTTAGCGAGACTGTTGTTCTAGAGAGAGAGTCACAATAAGCGAGAGAGAGAGATACTGGTTGGTGCAAAATACGAGTTGCAGTTAAAAGTAAAAAGTATTATGTGGAAATACACGTATTTTAAAAAAGTTTTTTTTGATAATATCTTCAGCCCAGCATCTTGATCGCATCTCGTCATCAGAATTTTCCACGAGTGCGCAATGCTGATGATAAATAATAATAATGAGGATTATTGATAAACATCTTGACGGGCTTGCAGAGAAAACAAAAAAAGTTTTGTATAATATAAAACTAACACAAAGAATGGAACTACAAAACAAAAAATAATCATTATTTTTATTTGTCTTCAATATATTCCTAATTGTGAATGATGCATCATGCTCTCTCTCTCTCTCTCTCTAACAGCAGCTAGTTCTCCGCCTCTTTCTGTTTTCTATAACTTGCACAACAAATTTTTCTACAGCTTATCGTCCCTATCGTCATTTCCATAGTGAAGTGCAGCCGTTTTGTAGTGGTGGTGCTAGACATTGTGTGTTTACATGCATTTTTAACAAGCACACGGAAACAAGTGAAATTGAAGAGGCGGAAGAATAGGTAAAGGGAAAAACTTTTTAAAAAACTGGCAGTGCTGATTATCAGATACTGCGACTACTGCTGCTGCAACTAGTATTACCCCATCAGCTCATGCACTCAGCGCAGCATGCCAAGCCAAGTTTGATAATGCAGTTAAAGATGAAGAATGAGGAAAAAGAGAGGCACCCACTTTTTGATTTTCATCATTATTATTATGCCATATTTCACCACAAAAGACCAGCGAAACAAACAACTTTTTTTCTTAGTTGTTATCTCCACTTCTCCTTGTTTGAGGGAGAGAGAGACACAACAACAAATGCACAATCTTCAAACCCGTACACAACACAAAAAAGATGTTGTGTAGAAAGAGAAAAGCGTATTATAGAGGTAGCTGAAAAGGAGGAAAAAAGCAGAGAGTTCGTTGTTGTTTGTTTGTTTGAACTGCATCGAAATAATAATGTTATATTAGAGATGTATATGATGATGACGAAGACGAGGACAGTTAATGATGGTGGTTTGTATTCACTAACTACTTTAATATGATAGACACTGTCATGCTTGCTTGAAGCTGCAGTAGTTTGACTATTTTCTCGTGTTTTCTTGTCCAAATCACAAAAGACTGTTATTCTGGAAGAGGAGAAACCGTACGTAAAATCAAATTCCATCTTCCCTTTTTTCTTCCCTATCAAATCATCATTTTCCCTGTCGTACGTTTCTCTCTCTCTCTCTCTCTCTCTCTCTCTTTAATTGTACATCAGAAACACAAAAGCCGCATAACATGCAAAGAAACGCGAATTGTTGTTTCCAAATAGCTCACTTATATATGCTTATGTATATTGTAGTAATTATACTACACTACCTACCAGAAACTCCTGTACAATTTAAGAGAGGTATGCACAGGGACACTGGAACGTGGAGTCGGAATGTGTGTGTGTGTGTGGCTAACAATACGAATGACGAACCATGTCAGTAGTAGCTTGTTGGTAGAAACCCGAAGAAAAGCATGCATAAAAATTCCCTCCCCTCCCCCCATCTTATTTGACTTCGGTTCTGGTCTCATGTGCTTACACGGTACAAAAGCAAGACCGTCTGGGGTCGTCACAGGCTCTTTGTATTTCATGTAAATTACCTACAATCAACGACAATTCCTTGACAATCAACTCAATTAGCATGATGGCTTGGGGTATAAACTGACACAATCCCATCCCATCATTTGCTGTCGCTTACTCTCTCTCCCCTGACTATCTCCTGTTTTCGGTCTTTTTCCTTGCTTGGTCATGTCATGAGAGATAAAAGTGTCAAGGCGCATTACGCCGCACATTGCTAATAATAATGTTTTAAAGTTCGATTCTCAGAAAGAAGTGCACGTCGCAGACTTGAGACAGACATGAACGACGAGGTCAGCGTATCACCGCCAAAAATCGGTTTCAACTACAAGCAAAGTGAGGAGTACGTTCTCCTTACTTTATACAATCATAACTACCAATTAAGAACATTTGATTAAATAATAGGAGAAACGAGAATATTTTCCAGCGAGAAGCAAATTGAATATAATATGTACATTTTTACCACTTGTAAATAAATGGCTTTGTTAACGGAACAGTAGCAGTGATAAGAACCCAACAAATCTTCAAACAGCGGATTTCTTATCCACGAGAGAGAAAAAACGCGTCAATAGCGAGAAACAAGTAAAAACGGAGAGAAGAGTCAACGAAACATAATTCAAGTTGGAGTATGTATGATGATAACTCAAAATGCATATACCTAGTCACATTCGATCTCATCTTCCTCTCCCGCAGCCCGCACACCATCCTCGCGTGCTGACTCCACAGTAGAAATTTGCCGTTTACATTTTATTTCGGTTCACATATGCGATTGTGCGATAATGCTTTGCTTTTGCCTAGTTTGCATGCGGCTACAAAATTTAAGCGACATAAGGCATGTTATCAATTATCCTCTAGTTACTCGCTTACCTGTTTTTCTGATTCTGTGTGGACTGGAGTATTCCACCGGCTACGTTACTGACGTGAAGGTGTTGTCTGTCGGACGAACTGCGTGAAGGTAAATTGTTCAAAATTGGCAAGACGCGTCACCTCACGTTTATTTTGAAATTTTTTTAATATAGCTGGCAACACGACAATATGTATGGAGAAAATCAATGTATTTTATTACACCATTTGATCAAATATGTGGTATTAACGTATTTTTCATTATTTCGGGTGTTACTCCCCATAAACAATGTCATTTACATAACAATTGCGACTTGTCCTATGCGTAAATGGAGACAAAGACGAGACGACAGAACTCTCACTGGAGAATTTCTCAGATGACTAGTTTTTATCTGTGCAAGACCATGTACCTGGTCTACAAAGCCCCTATCTAATTCACAATAAACCAGCTGCTATTACGTTGCTCCCTTTTCTTACAATACTCTCGGGGTCTATTTCGTCTTCGCTTGCTTACCTCACCGAGACGGACAAAAGAGAGACGCTGTATACGTTTTTTACAGGGAAGGAAAGGGGCGTACTGATTCACGTCTTTCAGATTTTTATATAAATACAGAGATTGGTGTCCGTATACGTAACGTAACTATCCACATGTAAGTCTTTTTGTAACACAATAGCGTAGAAAAAGTATTACGCTGGGGAATAATAGAAATATTCACACAAGTTTCATGTCAAAATTTTAATACTATAAATCCATGCATGTATGTCGGGCGGAGCAATTGTTTTCTGTGGCACAGCATCCAAAAAGAGATGGGAGACGACGGAAAGAAATATATATGTTATCTTAAAAGTACACAGTACAATGATGACAGTTCAAAGGGAATAATCGTGTCAACATTTTTTTGCAGAAAAGCCTCACTATTAATGTTTTTTCGCTGCTTACGAGAAGAAGAGAAAAATGTTTGCTTGCTACCCGTTTCCGGTTCACTGTTCAATTGTTGGTGATGTACAAATTACACCGGACTAGAGGTAGATATTTAAATAGTTTATCGACACAATATTCACAGGGTCTGTTTAACTTGTTTACGCAAGTAACAATGCAGTTACTTGCAACAATTAAGTATTGTTTTTACCGTTACGTCCTTCGACGACAAGGTCGGAGCCTTAAATATTAACTAGAGTAGTCCAATCGGAGAAAACAGTTTTGTCCACCGTCTAATTTGTTTAATTCTACCAAACACGTTTAAAGTTAACGAATGACGCCACCAACGCACAAGGAATAATGCACACGTTACCCAAGCTTGATTGTCCTATCACACACCCAAGTACGACTAAGGGTTTCAACACAGCAACGCAGCGTCCCGTTATTATTTCGGGGCAATGGGAGAAAACAATGTACCATTTGTGTACTTGCACACAAAACAGTGGCGCCGTAAACGTAGTTGTAGTCGCAGTAGTCCTGGCAGAAGAACAGTGATCAAATTTTGTGTTCTGCGGCTGAAGTTTGGAAATGTACACACGAGGAAAGTATATCGCTGCTGGCTTGTTTGCCTGCTCTGCTTATTCTGATCTCTCTTCGTCACGGTCTCGTATAGCACGACTGACAGTCAAGTCAGTTGAGGAAAGAATGGGACGGAGAGAGAAGAAAAGGAAAAAGGAGCAAAGTGAACAGAACCAGAGAGAGAGAGAGTTGAGATTGTATTGCTCGGTAGCAGTAGTGGCAAAGGCAAAAGCTCACGCAGAGGGTCTCCGTTTTGTGCTTTACACAATTCTTTAGTAAAACTAATACTGCTTCTACTACCACTGCTATTTCTACCATTTACTTCTTCCCTGCCTGTTGTATCTTCAGTATCCCATCGGATCTCCCTTTTTCGAACACAGACACACATACAGAAACGCACACAGAAACACACAAAAACGCTATCATAAACACAAACCACCACCAACACACCACCGTCGTCTTCTTTATCGTTGTGTCGTGGTTCTCTTACTTCTTTTTACGGCTCTCCTGTTGTTGTATTGGGTTATTCTATAGGGAGGCCGGCTTTTCTTTTATTATCTTGATCAAAGTACTGCATCAGGAGCAGTAGCACCACCACGATGTAAGTGTAAGTACACAGTCGGTATTGATATTACTACGGCTACTGCCACATCACACATGATTATTATCATCATTACGGCAATCATTGTGACAATCATCAAACGAGTGGATCATGCGATGGGGTATTTATTTGTACGAACTTGCCCTGCGATTGTGTCCTGTCCAAAAATTGGAAATACATATAAAATGAGCATTAAACAAGAGAAAGAAATGAAAGACGAGAGAGAGAGAGAGAGAGAGATGGGACAATGAACAGCGCTAAGTGAACAGTGAACCGGACTTGGGGTGCATACTGCATATACGGCACTCACACACACAGTATGACGTATCCGTAATAGCACCCAATCACAGAACCACCATATAATTATCAGTAAAAACGGTATGCGTCCTTGAAATAAAAGTGAATGATTTGATTGAAAATAGAAGGTGTAAAAAAGTGGTGTGTAGTTATGGCGCACAGGTAAAATCGGAATAAATCGTCGGGAGAATTTAGTGCACCGCGCGTAAATGGAAATAAAGGTGTGTGTGTGTGTGTGTGCTTTTGCTTTCATCGTACGTACACACACCGACTGAAAGCTTTTGCAAGGAAGGAGATGAGAGTAGTGCTCACAAGAAGAGTATATTGCTGTTCAAAAGAGGAATGCACGTTACGATTATATGAAGACTTGGTTTTGCATGCATGGCATACATAATATTATGATATTTTGTTTTTGCTTACGTTTTCATTTTTTTTCTCCTGTGAGCTTTTGATACGAGACGGAAGATGAAGAAGAACTTGGCTAACGTCCAGGCCGATTTACTTAATATTACAGAAATTATGAAGATATGTAGGCACATACAGACATATTTTTAGATGCATCATCAGTATCATCATCAACGGGGTTCAAGACGAGAGTTTTCAAAAAAAAAACCATCTCAAGAACCAACAATGATTTCCCATTTACTATAATTACAATACCACATGTGCTTGCCAAATCCACCAGGTGCTACAGCGACAATTGCAATGCTATTAATCCAACGCCTTGTAACTAAAGTAGTTGGGATCTTGGGGAAGGGAGAATTAAGTACATACTTGCACTTGTTACGAATTGATTATCTATTGGCACTGAGGACGTTTTGTAACTGACTCCTTGGTAGCAACTGGGATGTTAAAGACATCAGTATTTGTTCCCATCATGAATTGATGGCCTGTAACTGGCAAATATTTTGTGACTTCACGGCTTAATCTTTATTGCACCTTATTGTATTTTCTTCGCCACCACCACTGCCACCATCACCAAATACCACATTGCCATCAGCATCATGACCAATGCACAAAATCAATGCTCTTGAGTTCAACTAAACGAAGCGTCATCATTACCAGAACTGCACTCATCTTTCGCCAGTTTTCCCTTTCCAAACGCACAATATGCACTACATGCAGCGCCATACTCACACTGCACATATTCACACACGCACTTACTTTAATCCTAAAGATAGTACTATGGATCATGGATCTGATGCAAACTTGCAGAGAAGATAACTTTTATATATATTGAATTGACGGAGCAACTCGAATAAGACGCGGAGCATCAACAGAAGAAGGTGAAAAAAATCACTGTTAGATAACCAAGACGTAAGGAGTGAACGTCGTACAAGGAAACTGACGCAAGATACAGGCAAGCAGAGGGAAGTCTCTTGTTCTGTGTACAAGTCAACCAAGAGGAAGAGAGGATGATGACGTTGATGATATGTGGCGTTGCATGGCATTGGCATCATTCGTTCATCGGTGCATATAGCAAGTCCATACGGAGGTATATATATTTCATCCATAATATTTTTTGTGTACACACACACACCCGATATACGTGTATCATAATCTCTGGCGATGACATCGTATAGTGGTTCTGCATAAAACAATGTTATAAAAAAAACTCGGCACCACGTTTGAAAGGCGAGAAAGCCTTGAATCAAATGCAAAAATGACGAGACTATCTATCTATCTATCTATCTATACATCTATCGACCCAATTTATGTTTTTGCGTTCAACCAAAAAAAGTTACTCGTATCCATTTCAAACTTTACTACTTTGCTCACCTAACCCCTTCCTTAACTTACTTCAAGAGATACTTGTTTGATGGCCATAACCAGCCACTAAGGTAACCCCACAACAAACATATCTCGCTTAAGACGTTGTTCCCGTGGAAACGTGGGATAAGTCAACGTAAAAAGAGTACAGGCATATTTGCGTAAACAAGCTAGACATATCTATGAGATTCTGAGAATGTAACGTTCCAGCAGGAGTGAAGTGAAGCCGTGGAAACAATAAAATTAAAGTGAATCTGTGAGAAAGAGGGATAAAAAGGAGAGAGGGAGACAGAATTCCGTTATTCGGATGTTGAAGCCATGAAAAATGTGTGCATAATGGGAAAAACAGAACTGAAAACCAGTTTACAGTCCGATTGTTCCTCGAAATAAGAAGAAGGGCAGTGAAACAAGCATAAGTAGAAATAACAATAACATTGTTGTCGTCAACAAGTATAACGCTGACGGAAAACACAGAGGTTGCTTTGCCACCACACCACTGCTACAATGCGTCAAGGGAAATTTTAAAATGCCTGCAGAACGAACAGTATATCTCATAGTGGAGCATTAATATTTTAAGGCATTATTATTATTGCCTGTTATTTTTAGCGTTTACAGTTCGCCTTGATGCATGTTGTCATGTTGTTTTCTCTCTCTCTCTCTCTCCGTGTCTCCGTGGAAAGTAAGCTTATGTGCTAGAGATGGTCTGCATTTGTGTCTTCTTGTCTGTGTTTACCTACACAACCGTGTGCGTGGAATGGATTTCTACTTTAAAACTTTGAATAATATATTATTTTTTGTTGCTCCTTCTGTTACTTGTGTTGCTACTATTTCCTCATCCATCATCAACATGTGTTTTTCTAAGGTCCCCTTAGTGCCTCATGTGCAGTTTTTTTTGTAGAGCAGCAGCATAAGAAGTAATGATGATGATGATGCGGTGAGAAGGGAAAAGGAGCTCCCTAGTTCCTCTCCCTCTTTCTTTCCTTCTTCCCATTCACAAACAACAATGTAAAGAAGGAACCGATCTGAAAAAAAGACTGGAATTGTGCAACAGTTATTATAACAAAGAGAGAGAGAGAGAGCGAGATGGATGGATTCTAGGATGATACATGTTGGTTACCAAAGATGATGATGATGACGCTGATATGTTTTTTCCTCTGCTCTAAATATAGGTGTTTTATTGTAACAAAACGAACCTAATTCATGATTATAATATGTTGCGTGGTGGTACTGCGCGCTGTACATGATAGCTGTCTAGGGCAACTTGTCTCAACGTTTGGTGGATGTCTGTGTACTTCTTAGGTAGCGTTACAGCATGTATTGATTTAATCGAGTTTGTCCCTCCGTCTGTCCGTTTATTGTGTCTTGTTCACACATGGGGACCGATTTTGCTTTAAGTTTTGTCAGGAGCGTTAGGACTTCATCTTTGAAACTCGATTAATTTTGAACGAAATCTTTCTACCGCTCTGGGCAACCGACGACGTGTGTGTAACAAATCATCTACGAAAGTGCTCGTACAGTTTACAAGTTGCGTTGTTGTCCTCTTTCAGCTACGTGGTGCTTCACATAGTTTACAGTGGTTTAATTTTTTATTTACAGGGTACATCCACATTGTATATTTTTGTTAATGTTGTTACGTAAGTTTTAACATTGAAAAGGGACACAAACACACGAGAATAATTAGAAGCAGAAAACCGACTAGCTCCTTGTACGATTCCTTTTTTGGAAGGACGGGAACAATATTTGACTACTTTTCTGTCTTTCTTCTTTCCTTTTTTCAGTAATACAATTCAGAACAATGGTCGTCATTGTTTACCATCGCGATATGCGAACTCGTCGTTACACATATTATTATTATTACGATTTTCTACCGAAGGTAGTGTGCAAGTTGTAGTGATCCCTTCAAGTCTCTCTCTCTCTCTCTCTCAAACGGATTGTAAGCATAATTCAGTAATGCATTTTCAAGTTGTCTTCCCCTTCCCTTAGTTCACCCTCACCCCACATTTTCCAGTATGTAACACTGTGTACGCCTGGAAGGAACGATTGTGATGATGACGATGCTTCCATCATCCCTGCCTTTTGGGTGCCTTTTCTTTAAATAGTGACCAAAATGGAGACTTACTTCCACCACCACCGCGTTATTTTCCCGTGTTGCAGTCTCATCCTATGTGCACACTGGCTAGGAATAATGCCATGATCACCATCAGCCAGCAGCCGTAGAACCAGAGGCAGCCCAGTAAAAAGCATCTAATTCTGACTGAATCCATTTATCCATTTGTCCTGCACGCATCACCACAAACACACAAGAGACGAAATCCATTTTCTGTGATGCTACTCATTCTTAGTCAGTACTTACACAACTGCTCATGTGATATTTTCTAAAGAATAAGAATAAAAGCGGGCAACAATGCCTCGGTCCTCTTTTCTTTATGACAATAATGTCTCTTCTGTTTCTCCCTCTCTGTCTCTTCTTCCAACACTGCCTATATTTATATTTATGAGGACACCAAGAGACAGAAAAGGAAAATAGATTCCTTTACGATATATTTTCATTCTCTCTCTATACACACACACGGTGAAGTTTTTGTCTGATCCGATCTCATTGTTCTTCCCAGATCGGACAAAAGGAATGTATGCAAGAGAGAGAGAGAGAGAGAGAGAGAGAAAGAGAGAGAGCCAGAAAAAAGAGGAGCACATGAGAAGAAAAGAAATTTCATTCTCGTATGCACGTAGCATTGAATAAATTTATTGTTTGCAAATGGAATTGATATGATATGAAATGATAACGCTTTGTGAAATCACAGACAACAAAAGAAGAATCATAACTAATAATAATGCAATGTTCTGTCTTATAAATTTGTGAAGTAGCATATTTATACATACCTACTACTACACTCACCTAGAGATGCAAGAGACCCCAACACAAAAAAATAAGTACATGTGTGTACACACAAGAAAGATGAGTTTTTTTGGCGGAGAACTTTTTATCCCTACTTACTTTAATGCAAAGCAAACAATAGAGCGAGAGAATATGTGATAAGCTCAGAGAAGAAGAGAACAAAGCAGTAAAAAGTGCTACACTGGCAGTGGCAACATTAAGAATATCTCTTTGAATCATTCCATTCTCGTTATCTTGATCATCATCATCATCACTCTCCTCTAAAAGGAATGTACCAGCAGCAGCAGCAGGCTCGTATGTCGGTAGCGCACAATGTTAATTTAGAACCACTGCTTCTTAGCGTGATCGCATGTTCTTAAGAAAAAGTGCTATGTTGAAAAAGGATTGTTACATTTTAAAGTGCATCTTTTCGTGCGTCGGGATAAATAAGAAAGTTCTTAGTTCTTACGCAATGTTAACATGTGTAGATGTTAAATACAGAGAGAGGCCGTATAATTTCATTTGTGGGAAAATACAACAGAAAAAAAGGCTTAAAACGGCCCAAATGAGAAAAATGGATGCTCCTAACAATTATAAATAATAGGAATACCGTGACTTACGCATTGTTGTTGGCTGTTGCATCCCACTAGCAGCTTTTCCCTCCTGCATAGGAGAAGAAGACGTAAAGAAGGAGAAAAAAATGATGTGATGATGCTTTTGATAATGTAATATATGTACAATTTTTAAACAGATTGCCATCATTACGAACCCAATTTTATATTGATTGTTGCTAAGGGTGCTGCTACTGCTGGTGTTGGTGGTGGTGCATTGCACTGTAAAAAGTGCAACAATCCACGCTTTGTCCACATTTTACAGAATGTACTGCTCACTGACTAGAACAAGTGATAATGATGATGATACGTGTTATTGTACCGGGTACCGCTGCTGGGGAACACGTAAAATACAACCGAAGCGAGAGGAAAAGATAATATTTTTAGTGACAACTGCGCCTTCAGAAAAGATGGACCAGCTTGACTATGTTACCTACAATGTACGGCAGAGCAATAATAATGACATTCGACGACTCTAATGACGATGACGTTGCATAAAGTTTTGAATGATAATGCCAATCATTATTTTCGTCATTACCGTCATTTTGTGTATCTCCTCTTCTCTCTCTCCTCTCTCTCTCTCTCTGACAGGGTAAAGTGCTAACGACCTGTATAAAAACCCTGTTTGCACGTACTTTTTTGTGCGAGACTACCAAATACCACGACGACCAGACACTGCTGTTGTTTTCCTAAAAACCAACTTCGTCCCATACTCATTATGATTCGTGGTAGTATCTCTAGAATATAACATGTTGTGAGTAGACTATAAAAGTTTAATGTTGTTAAACGCCACGTAAAAAGCACCCAATGCCGGAGCAGACACAGAGAGAAAGAGAGTGGCGCAATGCGATGCTGATGAGCGTTTGTGCAGCTTGGAAAAGCAGAGAGATACTTTAAAGGAAGCACGAGCAGCCAATCCTCGAGCGAGTGACTGGCTGAGGAACAAAAGCTATTGTCATGAGGAGGAACAATGCGATACCATCCCACACAACAGAAAACACTTGCCACAAACGCAGATACATACACCACCACCACCACCACAACGTATGTATCTTCCTTCTTTTTTTCCTTCGTCGCATCATCGTCTTCCTCGACGTCGGACGGAAATCTCGTGCACGCATCGTGCTTGAGAAAAAAAGAGATGAGCACAGAGCAGCACGAAACTACAAAAGCTATTGTGATATCATCATCATCATCATCTCGAACAGCAGCAGTAACATCTTTGCCAGCCCTGCTCTATTGCACTAACATTTCGTGCTAAACATCACATGCGGCAACTTTTTGTATACCTTGTAACACGTTTCCCGGTACAAGCACCTTTGCAGTAGTCAACAGTTACTAGAGCTTTTGTAGGATTTCTACCTGTTCATCAGCGAGAGCAAGTGGAACGGAGGAGTACCTTTTCGCCAGGAGCCACTCATTGTTTGGCTGTAAGGCAATCATCCTCGCAGCCAATGATGAGCGGTCCACGTCTCTTTTGTTCTTTTCTCGCAGGTGAAACACGGAACGAATATTGTTATGATTACCTGTTCGGCACTCCTCAGCAAGGGGAAATTGAACGCGTGTCGTGTCCATGAGTTGGTTTTTATAGTTCTCTATAGAAAACAGTAGTATCTACCATCTGACATGTAAAGTTTGAACTTTCTTGTTTCGTCGTTGGAGCTACAAAAGAGCCGTGCTTTATCTCTATTTGCATATCCTCATTAGGACGCCCTTTGCAACAATGATTTATTTAGGAGCAGGAGACGTTAATACGTGAAAAAGTCTATGCTAACGAGTCTAGCCTATACAAGAGCAGTTAGTTGTGGGGGACGAGGAGGGCTCGACGCTCTGAAATATTCAAGCAGGCAGAAATTTCTGTATTATTAATAATAATCAAGAAACCTCTCCAATGAGGCTTTATATTTCGTGTTTTTCTCACTCAAAATAAATGATGGTATGCTTGTAATTTTTATATAAAAAAATAAAAATGTACTCTATCTAATTAGCGATCATTCACTTTTACAATGAGGCTGCCAACCCAACGTGACCTCGAATTTGATTCTCTGTTTAGAGTCATTGGGTTGGTTCTCTGTTGACTTTTGTAAATGTGGGAATTATCCTGATTTGTGCACGACAATAGGACACGTGACGTATCGAGCTGTGCGCACTCATTAAATTAACATGGTCAATGGTGGTTTTCTTGTGGCTCCTATTGAGAAATTGAAGTACTTTTAAGCGCTTGTCACAGTCCTTATGGAAAGGACCGTAAAAGTCAGACAGTCACAAATTGATAAAAGGAAGGCACTTGACCAAAATAAGGGAAGCGCTTGCAGTGTTCTACTATGCACTTTTCTTCCTTTCAGAACGCATGCATTGATCATATATCCCTTAAATATGTAGAAAGATAACCAGTAAAACATACGTAATATATAACAAACTTTCCATAAACAAAAAACTCCGATAAAAGTAGAGCCGTGCCATGGCATCCTGTCGCTTGTTCGTAATAAATAAATAAATACCTATTCAAAAGCTAATATGAGCAAAAAACAGGGAATAGAACAAATAAAATAAATAAACTATGAATTTATTCATGAACCCTTTACATAATCCGAGTCCACGACGATCGTCTACCCTTTTTTTGTACCCATTTCCCTCATTTCTCCCTGTCGCGTAATAACAGTAATAAACCCACTCGTAATCGTCACCATAAATACGTCGCTGAAATCGCCGAAATACATTTATTTTTATGGGACAGAGTCGTATTTCACCGCTTTTTACTTTGACTGCACTTTTTGCTTCAAAATGCACTTTGCTTTCCCGCGGGAACAGGTATTGCGCATCACATTAAATCTGTAACACATCACACCCAGGTAGTTTAATTACTTTCTAAATTCACCAAGTTTATCCTGCGGTGTCGGTGTCACCGGCTTTGTAGAACGGTTTCCTGTTTTTATTTTAACTAATAAGTTTAGATGTGTATCATTACGGTTTTAAGTTTAGGTGCGAACACCGCATGACGGACAGACAGATTAATGTCGATGCTTCTACAGTTTGTTTCCTATAAAGTTGAATAATTCCAGGGCGATTCAACTCTGAAATAAAACACATATGATGATAATATCCAGTACCTATGTACCTACTAGATTCCTGTAGTGGTTCGACGTGTATTTTATATTTTGGCAAAGGAAGGAAAGTCCACACACCACACAAAAAATAGCCTGTAACATTTTCATTCATTCATTTTCATTTAAGTGCACTTGCTGTTCTGCCAATACCCCGTTTTCACGTTGTGACTGGTTGTGAGTCAGGGAATGAGTGAATGGATTGAAAGTACACCCGAAGAAGGAAGACAGAGAGGGTAAACGGATGTCATTAATAACATTTTTAGAAATGAACGTCAATAGTATTATTAATACATAAAGCAGGAATTATCATAAAATGTGAATTCAAATATCATCAAGTACAAATATAGATTGTGGACTGCCTCGTTCAGAATCCTCTTGTTTCGGATTTTTCGTGGAACGCGAAAAGCAATATGTCAAAGCCCACTACTTTGTATATGTACTTCATTTCAGATTCTACATCCCGCAACACAGCACCACCACCACCACCACCACCACTCACTACCAGTTACAAAATCTTTTCTCTGTATTACATATATTACATTTCACATAATAGAATGATTTATGCATCTCCCTGATTTTATTTATTCATCAGTTATTTTATTTCGTGCACTTTATGTACAAACATACGCCCGCCGGTCTTGTGTAACCACGGAGAGTGGCTCCACCGATCATCACATGTACTTTCCCTTACCTTCTATGTACCACACCACAACAATCGTCAAACAATGCCTAAAGTCCGCCTTTATTCGCGGCACGAAAAAAAAACTTCCGCGGAAGGAGATTTTTGGCCACTGTCCGAATCCCCTTGTGCAACGCTACGAAACAGGCTAAAAAATGCGCGAGTATATCTTATACTGTCTTTCCTGTAAAACTACTTTCCTTTTTGTAGTAGTCCAGTATCGAATGAAAAGTGAGAGGGGGAAATAATGAAAGAATATATTGTACTCACATGAATGTACTTATAGCCCCGTATTACCACAAATACCTACGTTTTATTTTGTTGTGTAATAATACCGGGCGAAAATGCCTCCTCCTTGTACACCTTTAGGTACATATTTTCCAATAAGACTAATGGAATCTATCAAAGAGCTGATAAATCTTTCAGGAGATTCCTCTTCTCCGTCTCACTCTCTCTCCGGTAGTGTTTTTTTCAGTTGGAGAAAATAAAGGCTAAAACTACTTTCCTTTCCAGCCATTTATTTCTGTGTATCAAAATGAAATTGAAGGGAGAAACAAACAAGGAGGTGAAAAGAATCACCTTGTTTCTTTACATCTTTCTCTGTCTCTACACACACACACAAACACAACTTACAAGGGAGAAACGGTAAATGCTGAGATAGTAGTAAATTTGGTGTAGTTGATAGTATCTTGTTGAGAACGTAAGTAGAGCCTAACATAACGGTATTCTTCGTCTGTTTTTAGTCTTGTGTGCGATGTTACTATTATTATTATTATTACCGTTGTTATTATTATTCTTGTTGTTGTTGGCATGTGTTTAGTGCAAGTCTCGTAGGATAAAGAAGTCGTAGTAAGCTATGGTCTTTCTCTTTTCTTTTCATTCACTCCAATGCACTGTCTGTATTTTCATATCTACAGAAAAAGTGAGCAAGCACGATAGCGAGAGACGGAGTAATAATATATGAAAGAGAAACATTTTGAGAGAAAGAAGAGAGAAATAATACATAGTTTTTTCTCTTGGCTCTCTCTGTTGTGCATCACATTATCTTTTCGAGAAAGGCAGAGAGAGAGAGAGAGAGTAGCAAAAATAAAAGAGTATACATTCCACCACTAAAACTTATTGCTTCTTTTTCTCGCATTTTTACTTTTACTCTCGGCAACAAATTTATTTTATGTACACCAGGGCTACCACCACCACTACCACCACACAGGAGTAGTGGTAAGCAATACGAGTGTGTGGCACTACATTGGCACAAGAAGAAGAGAAATTGTTGGAATTGTATTACAGCCGATGAGGCTCAATTCGCTCCAGACTAGACACACACACACACACCGTAAAAATAGGAATCACGAGGCGATGGAGATGGAAGAGAATTGCACAAGTGAATAATGTACAAAAAATTCCCATGGCTTTCTTTTCTCTCTTTTTTTCCTCTCTCCATTTTATTCTCATCCTTGGCAGCATGTGGCATGCATTATGACCAACAACGGAAAAAAACCTACAAACAGATATACATTTATATTGTAGAAGAGGAATAGAGACACAACAAACTCGTACATTTCTCCGCTCACTGGTAATGGTATATCCCAGAAGTCTCTATCTGAAATGGCGGGCTATTAAATATCTCTCCCAAGGTAAGCATGTATGTATGTGTTTTACGAAGAAAAAAAAGCAGAGAAAAATAACCATAATGGCTTGGCCTCATCTTCTCTAGTTGGCTGGATAGGTTGATGTATTCCGTGGCCTGGAAAATGTTTCCTTATCTATCCCCCTCCCATGCCACTTGCTTAGTCGTGGTAACATGAGTACGTAACCGTGCAACATGGTCATCAGTATCATCAGCCAACAGTATCATCATTTCATCATCGTGAATAACTCAAGTTTCAAGAACTTTTTTTCCTTCCTTCCTTTTAGACTACTTGTCTGCTAAAGACAGAGACCATTATTGTGAGTGGGAGAACAAGTTGTTTTTGTTACATTACTATAGTAGAACAAATTTCGTAAAAACTTGTAACAAACTGGACAAGTCCGCACCAAAATTCTGCGTGTGTGAATAGTATCCCATTTATTTATCGAGCATGAATGTTGAGAATCATGACCATGATGAAACGATTATGTTGCAATACATTTATTTAAATGAAAGGATTGAGTACAACGGTATGTACTTGGTACAGCACGATTCTTTTAGGTGGTATATATTAATAAAAAAAATAGCAGAGGTGTACAATGGTTTGTAGTGGGACCGACCTTGAGATGAATGTGCACATCGAAAAAATGAGATGGTACCAAGGGCCGCTTCTTTAAATTAAGGTAGGGGGAAAATATCCTGGAAACCGTAAGAGATATGTAGATAGACTTGGAATTTCAAGTATGTAGCCGAATGTAGTGGTAGATGAAAATTAAAAAATCAACAGCAATGTTTTCCCGATTAAAAAATGAAGTGCTCGCTCTGTATTTCAAACTTCACAAAAATGCCACGACGGCACACCAGAACACGTGCAAGTACAACGTATGTACGAAAAAGTTGATGTATCGAACAATAAATTTTCATGTAGGAAATGCATACACCTTGAACAAATTGCTTGATTCAATCCTTCAACTTGTCATCTAATATTTTAAATATATCAAATACACCACTTCATTAAAAGTCGAGAGATCAAGTACAAAAAGGAATGAAAGGGAATAAACACGTGTCGAAAGCCATAATTCGTGAACTCGCGTGGCGCAATCCTTCAACGCTATTTTTTCTAATATTTCCATTGTGACTGACTTTATATTTCATTATAATAAACTGATTTACATTTACTTGTGTGAAATCAATCCTCAATTATTTTCAACAAGGTATTGATTATATTGATGTGAGGGGGGCCTTTATTTCCTAAATTATAAAGTCAAGCCTACAACAAGCATTCAGACAAAAAATAGAAAAAGGTTCATACGTAAAAAAACTGCTCTGAACAAAAAGGCTCTGCGATGAAAATTTTGAATATTGTACGGAAAAGAGAAGACAAACAGATACTGCAGCCCTTTAAAGGTTGACAAAGAACCACGGAGTTCCCTTTAAGGTACTTCAATGTATTCAGTATTGTTTCATGTTTAAAGTTCCAGGGAAATGTGTCCCGGTCTATGATGATAATGAATGTAAATATTGTTGGAAAAATAGGCCCTACTACTGTAAACTGTTGTTGTAATATTTTTTTAAACCCTCCCCATAGATTTCTGCATGTTGTAACTCTTTCAAGTAAACTGTAATGCAGGGTACAATTAACTACCGTAGATTTTCGAAGCAATGGCCAGTTCATGTATATTTATGTGCAAGGTTGATAGCCGACACCACACGTGGAGGTAAATTGCACTTTTTACGTCCGTGATTTTGTTCATTTGAGGCTCTGAAAATTCCTTTTACCCCGCAAATTGTAGTTTCATTTCTACTTTGGTTCGTTTTCAAATTTTGACGTTGCTTACTTGCTCTCTTTGCACATGAAGACATGTATGTAACCATGTTTACATGTTATTATTAAATCATCAGTCATCGGGCTTAATGTCAGTGTAGGTAGTTCGTTTTAACGAAATGTGTGTATGTATGTATGTAAGTATGTATGAGCCATGTCATTATGAGTGCGTGTGTGTTTGTGTGTGTAGCCAACTTTGAACAGAGAGCACAGTAGATAGCTTCCACATTTCCTCACTTTTCAAGTATCCTTCACAATCAACTTGAAATATATTTTACGACCATTATTTAGCAAAATGATTCATGCTACAATGAAGTTCACAAAAGTTTTAGTGACGAAGAGTGTTTGTAGTTTGTGTACCAGAGTCATTATAGGTACAAGTTATTCTTGTCCGGAGCCCATTTGCTTGTTTGCCATTATCACCGCCTCTTATACCGTACACTACGGTGCGCTCCTCTGTAAATTTGTGTTTCTTCGTGAAAGTTTCCACTCTCGTGCGCCTATTCACCTTAATGCTGTTGTGGTAGTGGTCATTATATCTTCGCGTATCATTATAGTCATAATTGACATAATAATATATTATAACCAACAATCTTGTAAACATAAAAGATACAAACAACTACGCATTCTCGTTTCTCCCATTCAATTCAAAGAAGTCACTAGTCAACAACAACAGCAGCAACAACAAGAGACTGAAGGATACACAATGATGAAAGAAAATAATACAAGCCCTTTTCCCAACTTTTTCTTTAATAATATTCCTTTTTTTGCTACAAAAATGTACAAATCGCCATCCACAGTTTTCAGACTATAAACCTGCATGATATACGACTTTAAAGCACATTGACGTGCTTATGGTCTCTAACAATTTTGAGAAAGAGTTAGCTTCTTGACAAAAGCTTTCTTTTTTACGATACGTGTGCCTAGTGCCTACTAGTATGGCGCTGTAATATGTGGTAGGAATATAATTTCGTATTTCGTGTATGTAATAATACGTGAGAAAAATGACCGAGAGGCAAGCAACAAAAAAGCGTTTGTTTGATACGAATAATTCGCATTGCATATGGTATTGAAACGAATGCTAACTAAAATGACGAGTCGAAGGTAAAGAAATAACTGAATGGGTGTAATGAAACAGCTGTAAATTTGAGTAATTATCCTGTTACAAATTTAAATGGTTTATTTATTTATTTAAAATTAACTACTGTTTAACTTAATATTGGAAATGTGCGAGAAAAAACGACTAATTGAGGAAATCATTCTTTTTAAATTTAGAGCGCACCTTGGCGGACAGACAGACGGAAACACAATTAATAATTGTCGGTACTAAATACTTTCAAGGTTTGCCAAGTATCTTTGATTACAAAGAAATGTATTTCTTTCCTACATGGCATTATAGTGTGCTCGTTATCGCTGTTGTCTATTTTCATTTTATTTGTGGAAAAAAGTATGCACAATGAAATGGAACACTGTTGGTTAGTTTGAAAATTCAACTTTGAAACCCACCAGCGCAAAAAATAATTAGAATATCGAAATAAGAAATATAATGTAATTGAAATAAACACACCACTACTTCAACAATACCACCGGGAAGTTTACACTCTGTCAGATCCATTCAATATTTGAAAAACAAGCGGTAGCTGCCTTACAAAATAGAGAGGTTTTCAGTTTTTATGGCGTGTAGGTGTGTTATTTGTTAAGCGATATTGTTATCCTCACTCAAAATTCCATTACTACAGCACAATAACAGGTTTTATTGTAAATGTAGAATATTTTTAATAGTTTACATGAAACAGTAGCAGCTGCCTTTCAACATTCTACGTGATTGTTCTCTAATTAGTAAAATAGTAAAACAGAGCGAAAGAATAATGCGAGTGTAGAGAAAGTAAAAATGGAGTTCACCTTTCCCCGGGGAGATGTTGAATGGTGGGACCCTGGGACCCGTCTATAAAAGGACCAGCCTTTGTGAAATATTTGAAACGCTGCAGAGAATGGAATCAATGACTGAGATACAAAGCTTAAGTAAATTATTGTAGCAAAGTAAAGAGGGCTGCCATTAAGAAGGGGAATTAACTTGATGTGTTCATTGTTTAAAAATGAAGGGAAAGCGATATAATGAAAACTACAAGCCAGGATATTTCTGTTTCGATCTCATCTCAACAGATTCATTTTAAATTAAACTTTTTTATCCTTCTCAAGCCCAACTTTCTTTCTGCCCGTTTAGCTGTATTTATGCTTGTAGGTAAAAAGTATTTTTGTTTTCAATTATAATGGTCAAGTTGGGAAGTTTAAACAGTTGTAGTAGTGCTAATGACTATGTATATACTTATTTAATTATTTATGCTGAACTTGTTCCAAACTTCTACTTCCACAACTTTAACCATTTTTAGGAAAAGTTTTTTAAAATTCTGTTTATTTACAACATAAGTACGTTCATCAAATTGAGCAGAATGCTTGATAAAAAATTGGTGTATCTGTCCAACTACCAGCAGACATAAAATTATAGAAAAAGTAAAATGCTTGTAGCCAATGTAAAAGTAAATTTACTGAAGAAATATTCCATGCTGAGTTGCGCTCAAAAATAAAATTTTCGATTTCGGGTAAACCGTATGTTGGCAAATAGCGGAAGGATTATGCACGCCAGGAATTGTAAGTTATTTTTAAAATACTTTATTTAATAAACTTATGCAAGGCAATTTAAAAAAAATCAAATAATCGATTTTTACCATTTGTTTAAGATTGTCGTAATGTTAATGCACATGTATATACTTTTTTTTAATTATTTAGGATCACATTAGAACACATTTTGATTAACTTAAATGCATCTACTCCGAGTAGGACCATAGTAAGGCAAGGCGGACAGACAGAGAAAGTTCGTGGACTTGATATTATTATTTTCCACTCCTCTCAATTCATTTCGAACTAGAGAGAGGAAACTTTTTTCCTGGAATGCATTTTCTTTCATAAGATATACGCTTCGCAGCTCCGAATGCAAAGCTTCGTTCATCTTTTTCTTCCAGTCTTTTTATTTTTCTTCCCGGAAAATAGTTGTTGGCACTTTGTTTGTCTTAAATAAACACACAAATTCTTTCTCGTCCGGAGAAAAATATAAAGTACAAAAAAGAAAATGGAAAACAAGAAGAAAAGTGGAAAGAGAGAAGAAGAAAAGTTAATCTTAGTAATTTCATTAGCCCAACTGGCTCTCTTTTCTCTCGCCCCATTTACTTATACTGCTGGTATTTTCCATTCCTTTTTAAGTCAAGCAAGTAGCTGAAAAATCAGTTAGGTAAAAATGGAAAAATACTTTACATTTCACTTTCCTTCTCTCTCTCTCTCACTCTTTCTCTCATTCACTCACAATCAGTCAAACACACAAGTATTTCTTGTCTTTCACTTTCCGTTATTTTCCCTAAACACTATTTAATATGAAATACTTGTCCTCGTCAGTCTGATAGGTTGTAGCTCATGAGCAAATGAGTTAGAAGTAGTACCTATGTTGCTTTATCACATTCAACAAAGTTTCCCAAGTTTATACTCCCCCTTCAAATGTTCCCCCCATGTAGCCCTTTCTAACCACACAGTTCCCAAGTATTACATATTTACTTGATTTCACAGCACACACAGGAACTGACCAATTGACCACCGGAAATCCACGGTGACATACGCAATTATTGAATCCGTCTATAAACCGTAGAAGCCAGAAAATATTTTTTTCCGACGTACAGCCTACACATGTGTAGCGTATATTGCAATTGCAAACGCCTTTTTCACTTGAAAATGATTATTAATGACACAAAATCAAAGTTATAAGTGAAGGGAAACATGTGCTTGCTTGCATTTTGTTTGAAAGAGGGATAAAATGAATATGTATACTACATCGCCCTTGCAAGTTCCCCTTTTTTACACTGTAGACATTTGCCAAGCGGAACAATCTGATATGTTATCCCTGATCGTTAACGTATCCTTTTAGACGTAAACTCCTTCTCTCTTTCAAGCCATTATCATCATTTATATCATTAATTTTGTGACACGAAAAGTTTGTTTGTGCAAAGATATTCATACTTTGTTTGCGCAAATATTGTTGCTATGGGATTGTGCATGTAGGTAGTAAAGAAACTCGGAAAACGTCGCTGTTATTGCTGTCATTACCGGGTTGATCATTACTCATATTTATCTGTGGCGATAAATAAGACGTTCGTGAAAAATATCTACATCACGTAATTAGTCAGTAAGAAAAATTTCACTTGTCGAGCATCGAGCCCTAACTTTTCGTCTATATTTTTGCAAAGGAAACTCAAAACCGCGTAAATTGGGGTAACTTGTAACTTTGTAGCCAAAGAAAAACGTTGACAAATGGAGTAAATGCCCACCTATCAATTTTCATGCCATCATCACACTCAACGTTACCCTACAACACGACTCCTTGTAGTTTGCTGGTAATGATGATGTTCCTCTGTTGCTGCCATAATTACTGAACTTATTATTTTTTTTATTACAGATAGGGAGACGAGTAATAATTGTGTATATGCGTCGTGTAAAAAACATCTATATGCGTAGTGCGTATATAAGCAGTTATTTCCCTACTAGAACCGAATCGTTTTTTTTAGCTGCTGTATTTTTAAATAGATGAAAAATGAAAAGCCATTACGGTTTTTTGTGTGCCGGGGACCATTAATTTTATAATTACTAGCTGTGAATGTGCTCCCATTATTTAAATGTTTTCTTTGCCACCTATTTCTCTCACCATAATATTCCATTTACATTCCACGTCTCATTCCCAAGAAGTTGTTAGCAATGTATCCCATTAGCATGCAAAAATAATTCAATGCGTCGTGCCAATTACGTTCAGTAGACACCATTACAGTATCTCTAGCATGGCTTCACATTGAGAATTTTCACTTTTTCGTATTTAAAAAGGCTTTTTTTCTTTCACAAGTCCTTCAAAATACAAGTCCTTGGAAAAGACGTCTACTACTGGGAAGAGAAACAATAAAAACCCTCCCATTAATTTCACTTCCGCCTCCAATCACATCCCAGCTTGTACTGCGTGATGTGTGCGACTTTTCTCCTTTTTGTAACAAACTTGGCATGTGCCTGCTGCGTATTTTATGTTTTGGGTTATGATAATAGCACATCATTATCGCCCCATCATGGCACAGTTCAGTAGAGCATTGTGTTTCGTGCCAACAAATTAAGTGAACAGTATCAACTTTCCTCCCGTCAATTCTTCACTCATCCGGCATTATGTTCTTGAGCGGTTTCCTCTCGTGCTGTGTTCTGTTTTGACAAGAGAATGAGTTCCGGAAAATTATTTCCGTTGTTACACGCCACAAATTCTATTTTATAGTTCATATGATCCAGCCGCTCTGACAAGCTTTGCATTATCGTAACGCCCCGGCTCACCACACATGTATTAAGTAATAGACAGTTTAAGCCATTCTCTCTCTCTCTAACCTAACTTGTTTCTTGTCTCTAAAAGAAGATACGTTGTCAACATTGTCACTCCTTTAAAATAATGTCTCACAACAACTACCTCGCCAAAATCAACGTAAAAAGTTTCTTGTGTTCCAACAACATGCAACACATAATAGACCCAACAAATACAAGGCAAAAACAGAATTTAGGTCCGACAACCAACACCGTCATATAATACCCATTGTAACAACAACAGGCTAAAACACAAAACAGTATTAGCATGTCACTCATATTGTATCAACTTCGTTGTTCGTTGTACATCAGTAGTAGTAGTAAGTAGATAATCTTGTTTACAAGGTGTTGACGTTCAAGTACAAAGAATACAAATCAATACACAATTCTTAGCGTCTTCTCAAGACGCTCTTTATAGCCGCAGCGTGACGGAAATTGAGAAAAGAAACCAGTACCAACTAAATTGGCAGAGCGTGAATCTGTACACGCCATAATTCATATTCCATATACCTTTCTACGCAGCCTCACTCACATTTCAGAATTGAGAGAGAAAAAATAATAATGTTTATATCTGCCCATAATAGCTATGCGGCATAACAAACCTGTATACATTACAATGTAGTTAATGCAATCCAAATTATAATGGCAGAGTAAAATGACAAGTGCGAGAGAGAGAGAGAGAGAGAGAAAGAGATCAAAAGGAAAATTTCATTGCTTTTTATGCTTCGCTCACGACGTTGATGATTATCATGAGGACGACAACGATGATGACTTTGATGACGATGGAAATTGAGAGCTGTGTTTTTTGCTGGTTTTGTCGCTCCTTCCTTCTTTCACTTCTCTCTTAATACTGTACCTACTTTAATCCGTATAATATTATGATATGCTGTTATTATTAATGTTAGAGTCAAATTATGAGACACATATTGTTATGAGGTCTGCCATATCCACCTTTACTAGCATGTATGTACTCTCTATTATAGGCCATTTCCACTTCCGTTTGTCCTTGTTCTCCGTAGTCTCCATATTGAGAGTACATACCTACGAACCATTGATAGGTGGGGGATAAGCAATAATTATGTTATTCCTGCTGCTGTTTATATACTTTTATTCAATCACATTCACGCACTATTTCCAGAGTGGGAGAATCTTTGTAAATAATGCCTTCCATTGTTGGCATAATAAAGTAGGTTGTGTTCTCTCCTTTTCCCTTTTGTACATTCTTTTTAATGAATCATGCACTTACCATTACTCCATCGATCAGTCTCTTTTACAACACTACATCTCTGTACTTATTGTTAGTTAGCTTTTCTCGTAAATATTACTTGTATCTGCCATATTTGTATGAAACCCTATCACAGTCTACTTCCTCTTTTCCCTTTTTTTCTCGGATGAAGATGGAAACTGAAAAGTATTTGTGGTGTGGCCAAATTACTCTGTACTACACTGTGGGTACATGCCTAACATGGTGAACGCACACAAAAAATGTCAACCTTCTTTTATGTTGATTACTTCTGAAAATTTCTTGTATTGCTCGTTTCTCTCTCTCTCTCTCTATTTATTTTTTGCGTCCCCTCATCTCGTGTCTCGAACTACACTTCTTGTATCATCATCTCTGCCTACATCGAAACCTCATACCATCTTTTATGCTCAACATTAGGGATACATTGAATATATAAATAAATAATGTATATCAGAATGAACAAAGGTAAATGTCGATTGTGCAAAGGATCAAGACTCTTTTAGAAACAAGATTGAGACATCGGATTAAGTTCAGACGTACAATTTTCTCCAGACATGAAGGATAATTTGTTGTTATATCATGTTGACTTTAAGAGAAGTCGAATATTTTAAGAAAAACCCGTGCGGGACATTTCCATATTGTCACTGGATCAATAATATGACATTTTCTTATCATTCGGTAATTGGTGTACGCTTCTACCTACAAATACAATGTAGCGCAAGTAACGAGAGTAAAGAATAAAGTTTTTGTCGCCCGGCAATTTTACAGCACTGCATGATTTTAGGGGCAATTACGATATTGGCATTGCCAACGCGATTACCATAGTAATCATCATAAGAACGAAAGGAAATGAAACAATCGTAAAGTGAGTGAATAGTTTATATAAATATTATAATCGGGAAAATGGGTAGAGATGAGTGAGAGTTTGATGTTATATTTGATAGTGTTGAACCGAACGAATGGAGACCGAACCAACTAATAGGACTCATTGTACACACATGAGCCTTCTGCAAGACTGATCAAAGCGGAGTAATCAACTACTTTTACAACTCTCAACACTCAACTCTCACAACGCCACGCCAAGGCACTATTAAAAACTCACAACAGGCACGGTATAATGCAAATAATATATAGGTATAGAATTAAAGAGAAACGAAAAGATAACCCTGTATAATGTGAAATAGAACTGCCTGCCGTTCCCGATGAAGCTGCTTAATGAAAAAACAGTGAATATATATTTTACTTTCTGTACTGGTACATGTTTCTTGTCAAGAAGAAAATTAGGACGTGGCAAGGTATTGGACAAGTACGGGGCGAAATGTTATTAGTGTAATTGTATTAATATCTAACCTCCTAAGAAACTTTTACCTTTGTTCAATGTACTGTAAACGCATAATTTTTAGCATAAATAAATTAAAATAATTAAATTTGTTTAAAATCCGTAGCCCGTCCAACATGCAAATGAAAAATGCGGTGTAAACTCGCTATGCCAGGAGAAAGTTGACTACAAAATCATATATTTTTAAATTTAATACGTGTGTAGGTTATACGAATATTGGGGTGCGGCGGACGGACGAGGGCGTTACAGACTGAAAGTGTCTTTTCTATAAGTACTTTTCACTTCCCGTCCCCCTTACTAAAAGTTGAAGTTGATGTGTTGATAGTTGATGTGATGGCAAAACATCATCATCACATCAGTTAGTATTGCCCAAAACGACAACAAAAATTGATACCGGTTGTTGGTTTTTGTTTGTCATTTTAATTTCAAACATACCACCGGCTTAAATACTATTTTATACATCAAAAACTACCGTACCACGTTCCTTTGTCGAATCGGAGAAGAGAGAGTCTGAAAAGTAGTGAGAGTGTAATTCCAATTTAATATTCACTCTATTAATTGGATACCGTAAAATAAATAAAAGGATCACGACAGTCACATTTCAACAATCAGATTCCGTCTTCCCTTTTAGTTTCACCGCACCACCAGTGCAATCCGAACTCTTGTCCTTACTAGTTTTGTGTTGGCTATTTATCATGCTCACTGACCTATTAATATTAACACAAAATATTTTAATTGTACAAAGAGACGTCTTGGAAAATTTCGAGAAGAGATACAATAAAAACTAATAAGATTATGTCTCATGTTTTACACACAAGCGTTGTTGGTTTTAAATGCTTGTGGGCGAGTATATAATTTGAAATTTTTATTCAAAGACCAGGAGTTCCTCACCAGTACGTATTTCTCTAATTTTATTTTATGCTAACACTGGATGCATAATGCATAACGAATTATAAAAACAGAATCGAAAAATACCGCGAACTTCAAAAGAATATTCTCTTGTTTTCGTAATGACTACACACGTACAATTTTGTAAGCGACGGAAATTATCGGAGTAAATTTGTTATGCTGATCCATTAAGTATCTACGTATTTTAAGTTATCATCCCCATGCTGTCTGGAATCAGGTGTCACTTCAATAAAGGCTGCCATCCTTTAATAGTGGAGGACCAGCAGTTGAATTTCACTAGCACAAAGGGCTCTAGTATTTCAATATAACACAACACTACTACTCTCTTACAATTTACAAGTGCTCATGTGCCAATATTTAATTTGAAGCACTTGTTTTGTTTAAAACTAGATTATGGAAGTTATTTCCAAATGCACCGTAGGAGTTAACTCATGGAGAGCAAGATTGATCAATATAAAAACAAGTATCCTTACACAATAATGCTAGTTGAACTCGGTCCTGTAATAACCTTAAATTTGAATCAGTGAAAATACAATAAAAAGTAGTAATGAATGAGAAGGTGACTATGCATGTTGTATATGTATTCAATTATCCTACCAATGTAGTCATATTTCCTCTTTATATCGGACGGCTTACGTTTGGGGTCGTTTGTCCTTGAAGTCACTCGAGATTTTCGCCTAAGCAAATAGACGGGGAAAGGCATTTGTTTTCATGAAAAGTTAGTTTACCCACGATCAGACATTCCGAAACAAAATTATACAGTCGTAAATTTTTTTGCCTGAAATAATTCAAATGAAAATGTCATTTTGAGTTCTTTTGAAGGGTGTCTCGTTCATTCGGCATTGTGCAAAATTTTATCCAATAGCTACTGGCAATTTATAATGATTCTCATTTGTTTTGCTCATACATACTTTATCTTTGCTCGCACCTGCTCCACGACTCATTGTCACCCATTACGACGTGTTATGGTGCAATTAAAATTGGAGCAAAGTTTCGCAGTCTGAGTATTAATTTGTGGCTTGTGGAAAAGAAGCTTTTGAGCTTTGTTCCTTTTCCCGCTATTATATTCATGCATTATTATATAGCAACCCTTCGTAAGTGGCGATGTTAATCATTTAGTCTCATGTCGGATTCGCAAACATAGATTTACACAAAAGAGTACTAGTTCATAGGTCTCGCCGAGCATGGTTTAGACCAGATTTTTAAGTGTACTTCTAAAGATTGTGTAGGCTTTTAGTATCCTGGGAGAACAGCGACCAGTTTTAATCTTTTAAGAAAGGGTAGGATTAGTGAGACAAAAATTTTTAAT
>JAHZNE010003585.1:0-10019 GCA_027744055.1 Callyntrura sp. NNG-2020
AGTTGTTTATTTTTGATAAATTTTGTTATTTTTTTTGGAGGTTCTGTGGAAAATTTTAGACTCGCCCCCCGTCTGCACTATCAATAGTGATGTGACAATATTTAAGCAAACGTAATATTTTGTTTCTATCTCAATGTTTTAACTTTTTAGTCATTATTATAATTTTAAAGATTTTTTGATACGTTATTTTTTTTACCTTTTTTTCAATTTTATTTTAGTATTTAGTCAATTTTAGTCCCAATTTAATAATTTCAAGTTTTTAGTATTTTAAACCGTTTTGGTTGTAAATATTTCACGCTTATTGCATTAAGTTTATAGTTAGTTTTAATATATTTTGTATTCTAATAATAGATTAATAATTGAATAATTGATAGTGATTTTTGTTTTTTTTTTATTTTTATGGCTGCAATACAGGACGCATCCGCTGACGGCTGGAAATCGGTAAAATGTTCTGTGTACAAAGGAGCATGAAGTGGTAGTCTGTCTGTCTTGTGTTTGTAATGTAAAAAAGTATTTACCTGCTGTACTACGTCGTCGGCACGGCTGTGAACTGTGAAGTCTGTCAGAATAATATTTTGGAGTTGATTTGAGTTGCCTTTTTGTAACAGCAACAACAAAGGTGATTTCCGACAATTAGACAAAATTTCCCTCAATTTCCTTCATTATACATCAAAGTCAGAAGACATCTAGGAGTGTGACAGTTCCGTCTGCTAAAAAGTGCGAAGAGTAAATTCCATCCATATATATACGATTCGACTTAATCGTTTAAATGAGTTGCGAAGACGATGTCACGTCCAAAGATCCCTCCAATGCTGGTGGCAACAGTAATGCCAACCTTACACCCGACTTAATTATACAGTCAATGGGAATTCCGATGGCCATTGCGTCTCGAACCAGTGAAATCGAGGGTGCTAATCAACTAATAAAATTGTTCGGGTGGAGCAAATACTTTCAGTACAAGGAGATCTACCCAGGGTGCAAAGTGAAACATTTTAGCCAGTTCAAAAAAGCCACTGGCTTGCCGTACACGTCCATGATGTTCTTTGACGACGAGGAACGAAACATTCGGGATCTGAACAAGGAGGGAGTTCACTGTGTTTTCGTTCGGAAAGGTGTAACCATGCAGTTGTTGACGGACTCTCTGAGAGATTTTGCAAACAAATCGAAAACGCAAAAAAGTTTTTCAGAATTCTTTAAACCGTCAAAAAAGTAAATAAAAACTCACCAAAATTGCCCATTTTTATCTTCCCTTCTGTACGATGTTGTACGATTATTGATTAGTATGGCGTTTTCTAAATGTTTTTAGTAATATTGGTGTACATGCTTGCAATGATATGATATATAAAAAAATACGTCACATCACATCATGAATGTTGTATGTATAGTGTATACTAAAATGCGCAAAATAAAAGCAGCTATTTTCGCGATCGTATTAAATTTAAACTAATGTTTTCGTTTTCATCCTAAAATTGTTGCAATACATTTTTCTCGTGTCACTCCTTGTAGTCCCGTGCCTTGTAGACTCTTTGATTTTCAATTACATGACGAAGCTTCGGAAAATATGTGCTTCATTTTCATCATTCATTCTGATTTATTAGAATTCTGTCGAAAAAATTTGCTGCACCTTTTAATGATTTTTACTACACGTCGTTCATTTTATTTAGAATCGTCTCCGCGAACAAGTACGCGTCTCCTGGCCATCGCGCGGAAATGTAGTTGCCGTCCTCACAAACATACGCATACTTAGGGTCCAGGCTCCCACACAAATTTCGTGTTCCTGACTGGAACTGTTCGGAGGGATTACACATGGCCTGACGTACTTCGTCCTCCACGTAAATTTCGTATGTTCTGTAGTAACGACCCAGTTTCCAAGCAGTAATGAAATACGCCGTTTTCTCCATATATTTTACCAAACCGGTGGAATTTCGGTGGAACAGCAAAGATTTTCCGGTTGCGGGGTCAACGGTTCTTGACAACACTATGGTGCCGTGACAAATGGCTCCCACTATCTTTTTCGGGTTGGAAATGTAAGGTACTAGTTTGTCTCGAATTACAGTGTCTTCTAAATATTGTCTCATTCCTGAAGTTTAAATATATACAAATAAGTTACTCGGGCGTAAGAGGTCGGTTACGTTGTTAGTAAGTTACGTCTTACGTCTTTTGCTTAATACGTACAGCTTACCTTGAGCATGACCCCCAGGAAACAGGACGGCGTCATACTCCATAAAATCCACTTCAGAATACTTTTTCGGTTTCAGGTACGCTTCACATTGACTCATATCTTCATAAAACTCCTTCGCTTCTGCGGCAGCTCCCAACTTCCCAAAAATGACCCCCATCAGCAACAGCGGGTCGCATTCTCCCGGTAGACCGTGACCAGTACAAAAATGGACGGTTACTCCATCTTTGGTCAAAATCTTCCAAGGCACGGCTGTTTCAGTGACGTCAAAGTCCTTGTTCGGAAGTACAATTGAGGCTTTCCGATTATCACGTGGCATAGTGTATTGCATGATTTAATTTCTTTGGGACAATAAAGCACCTTAGAAGGTGGTCAATATTGAACACGTTGCCATCAGGTGAGTGCAATTACAGCATTAGCATAACCATAAGTAACCTTGATGACTCACCATGATGACTATCATAGATTTGAGACCAGACTAGCTGATGTCATCTTCGTTGACTGACTCACCCAAGAGACAGCTGACGGAGAACTGAGAAGTATTTGTGCTTTTTTCCGTTTTTGGCTACGTTCACGTCAGTTGCGGCATTTTGTGTCAGTCAGTCCATGTTGGCACTGTTGGCAGTGCAGTGATTCCTTGTTTTAAAAGACCTTATCAAGCATCAGTAAAAATGAGCTCAAGTTCGGAAGTTTGCAATATTCCCCGCACCGAAGACTTTTCCGCCGGAGCTACCAACAACGACGTCAATGACAACCACAGGCCCCGTCTAGTTGTGTTTGATTTGGATTACACGCTGTGGCCTTTTTGGGTGCTCGGACATGTGGACCCTCCATTTTCGAAGCAAGGGTCACAGATTGTTGATAGCACAGGAAGAATAATTATGCACTATCCGGACGTTCCCGAGATTCTAGAGTACTTGCATTCTTTGGGCATCCCCATGGCCATCGCTTCCCGAACCCCTGGAGTGGACGGTGCTAATCAACTAATCGATCTTTTTGGTTGGGATAAATACTTCCAGTATAAAGAAATTCATCCTGGTTGCAAGGTGGAGCACTTTTCCGTATTCCAAAATGCCACTGGTTTACCCTTTACCTCCATGATGTTCTTTGATGATGAGAAACGAAACATTCAGGATCTGACCAACGTCGGAGTTCACTGTACTTTTATAGAAGGAGGAATTACCATGCAGCTTGTGGAAGCCGCTTTGCAAGATTTTGCTGTGAAGGAAAAAAACAAAATGGTCCATTCAGAATAAATAAATATGTTAAGTTAATTCGTGATATAATCTGATAACACTGATAATAACAATAATAATTGTCCCATTTTGTGTCCTTCAAAATCTCTTGTGTATTTATAATCGATATAATATAAATGCTGTAAATTACCCAGCGCATAATAAATAACTGCATCTTTTTGTTATTTGAGTTCTGTAAAAATGATACAAAATGTCATTTGTTGGGCCATGTCATTGATTTCATATGATGAGAACCCGTCTTGCATCTATTCATCTATTTACTAAGTTTCAAATTCGGTTATTGCACCCCCAATTTTCGAAAGACCGAGTGCCACGCCACTGCCGCCACCTAGTACCTGTAGTACTTATGTTGGCACTAATTTCTCTTGAATTAAATTGTTTGGGGTTAGTGTTTCGTGCTGCGGGCACAAATGTAAATAACTGACATTCCCAGTCCCTCTGTCCGCTTTGGCGTAGTACTTTTTACTGTATCAGGTAGCAACTCGCCGTAACTAGTCTAACTCCCGATTTCTAGTTGTTTCCAATTTACTGCGCATTTGTTGTGTACTATTCCAAATTATAATGCATATGTAATTAACTGTATGGCGTGCGTGTGTGCGAAATGAGAAAAACAAACGCCGCCGCTTCACCAATGACACCGCCGACCCCCATTGTTACTTTTTGTTATTGTGCAACCTGCAATGCAGCACGATGCACTCCCAATCCACTGCACTTTGTTATGACCCCACATTTAAATTGCGTCAACAATTAAGGGCATGCAAAACAAGCTTTCCTAATTCTTCATACAATTTTATCCATTTTTTTCTACTCTACTTTGTTACAGAGAACATGCCTGTAAATTGTCATAATGCAATCCTATCCTATCCTCTACAATTTTTTTAACAATCAACTGGTCGGGATTCTCTATCTATTTTACTGTATTTGCGCCCCCATACAACATTGACACAGCTTCAAAGCTGGAGTAATTTGTACTCTGCCTCTCTACCTCTCTTTGATATGGCGCAACGTGCGCCATCAATTTTCAATTCTTAAATTGTTATAAAAACTACCCAACCGTCGTCGTCGTTGCTGCACACTCCACCATATAATATTTATCTGCTGTCCATGAAGGTAAATAAAAAAATGGCGCACAATTCTTTGCTCTCAATTTAACAACATGCACACACACTCAAACTAGTTAAATAAATAGACAGGTTTTATTTTGCAGTGTTTGCAACAATTCACCTGATTTGCGACTTCATTTTTACTTCGAGATAGTTTCTTGCACACAGTCAAAGCTAGTAGCACCCTCCCTACAGAAAATTACTACGATTATAGCTCACATTGTCAACTCGACAGGTTCCTTTAATGAAAAGTTTGTTTTTTTTCTTGTGTAATGCAGTAGTATGATGATAAGTACCTGCGTGATTATCAATAGTGACGAAGGATGATAACTTGGATGACAAAGTCAACAAAGAGCTATACGGCGGTGTAGGTTGTGCTCTTTTACTTTTTCGTTTTGTTTGTTATTTGTTAGTGTATTGGGCTTGATAATGATGATGTTGCTGAATGATGAGTGATGACATTTAAATGATGCATAGTTTATTAGTGGTGGTGCTCTGCTGTTGATCCAAGATGAGTTTGCCTGCGCAACAATAAAGAAAAAATGAATGCATTGAGGAATTGATTGTTTGATGTAATTTTGATAATATTATGCTCCCGTTACTATGTAACTAAAGAGGCTGCTGTCGATGGACGAACGAACGGGAATTGGTACAGAGATCCCTCGCTGGCGCTGCCATAAGATGTCCCCTTGTACAAGCAGCATAGAAGCGCACAACAAGATTAATTTACATACATGTCAGCGGCATTAAACGTGTGTGCACAATTTATAATTGATAGTTTGTATGAATTTGCTGCTATTATGACATAATAAAGCAAATAATAATGGACTGTGTGTGCCATCGATATCGATTTATATTTTTTACGCTGTAGTAGTAAGGTATTCTTAGTGAACATTCCTTTTTTGTGTATATCACAGGAGTGACTACATGAAATTGAGATAAAACCGTTGTTTTTTTTTCACTGAAATTTTGGGCGAGTTGACTTGGTCATATAAAAAGGCCGGCGACCTCTGGTCTCGACATCAGTCAATCACTTTCATCTTCAGTGCAACAACAACAAAAAATTCTCTTATTTTTTGGAAACCATTTCGAACCAAAGCACCGTCATCATGTACAAGCTCGTGAGTATATACAGTGTCTTATAAAATCTAGCAAAATTTGGAAGAGCAAAGAGTGTAAAATTCGTGTTTTTTGTGAAAAGTTAAACTAATATTTTGAGGGAAATTTTGTATTTTGTAGGCTGTTCTCGCCTGCCTTATCGCCCTCTCCGCCGTTGCCTACGGAGGAGCCATTGGTCTTGGCTTGGGATTGCCCCATGCTGGTAAGAAGACTCAATTAAATAATTTAATATTATTTAATTGATTCAAAAGCATTCAAAAATGAACGTTTTGGATTTTTAAATTTTTAAGGATATGGATTCATTGGAGGACTCACTAAGTTGCCCAACCTTGTAAGATTAATATTTTCAATATGCTCCATTTTTTTTCCTTCAAAACTCAATGAAAATTCACACGAATAATACTTAATCTGGTTTTTAGGGACTTGGAAACGTTGCCTCTGTAAACTCCAACCAAAACACTCTTGGATACAACCTTCACACCGTTGAACACGGACCAGTCTCCGCTCGCAGCCACTCCCAAAGTATGTTTCCTGAAATTAATATTTATCACGTGTCACATGAAAAAATTTAATTTTTTACTAATTTTAATTATTCCTTGTGCCTCCTCAGCTGCTGTTGCTCCCCTCGGTGTTGGATTCCCTGTCCTTGGCGGATTCCATGGTGGACTCCTTCATTAAAACGTATCCCAACGCTCCCTGCCTGCCATAGTGACAAAACGCCTTGGGGCTGTCAATGTGCATTTTTTTATAAATTGAGATGAAAAGCATCCTGCCATTATTTTTTGTAAGCAATAGCTAGTCATATTATCATCCATTCCCGACGACAAATTGTTAAAGACGCTCAAATATATATTAAAAGTTATAACTTTCCTACTTCCACTCCAACCTGCCGATATTAACCAATTCACTCTCACTCATAAGTTTAGCTGCAAGCATTTTCGAACGACATTTTCATCCTGTCTTTTGACCTTCAGCGTAACCTACATGTTTTTTCGCATCCATATTCTCCCTTTTAAAACGTATCACAGATGCATATAAGCATGTGCTCTGCTGATTTGGCAAAATGAGAAAATCGAGAAAAACAAGCACATCAAAGGAATTCATTTATTTGTAAAGTGTTTCATTTTGTAGATACTAAAGCATATAATTTGCTCTGATCCTAATGAAATGCTTTGACGATTTGAAAACGGAACATTGAATAGAACTTAGCCTATAATTAATGACATTCTCAAAATAGAACAGTAAGAGTAGATACACATGTGTACTAAAACCTGTAAACACTCAAATAAAGCCAATACAATAGTACTCACAAAACTCACAACACAAGACGCCAGAGAAGCATAGAGCGAGACAAAAATTATTTTATGTGAGCAGCAAAGTTTGTTATATTTTCTCCCGTAGTTTGCAGCAACTGCGCATTTAGCTGGCTAATTAAAGTATTAAAGCCTTGAAGAGACACATTCAAAGTGGCCATCGTTCTGGAAAGATCTTCCCATTCTCCTCGGGGCTTCTGAAACTGGAGAATGATGATGAAGAAGGTGACAGTTGTCGTCATTACCTACAGGAAAAATAGAAGAGTCAAGCTCATTACAGATGGGGAAAGGATTTTTTAAGAGGATGATGAAATTAGACACGATGAAATTGCATTGTGTAATAGGTAGCCTTGAGGTAATCTAATTTATTTTGGCAAGTACGCATAAAAGAATTTTTTCTTCTTCTAACCGTCATGAAAGTAGAGTATGTGATGGTAAACATGCCATTCCCTGATACTCCGATGGACTTGCACGTAACTTCGTGAATAAGCACGAGGAGATTTTTCTCCGGGAGGAAAGCGTTGTTGATGGGATTCGACAACCAGGCTCTAACACTGTATACCTGTAGAAGGGAAGAAAGAAAACTTTTAATTTGTTTTTCAAAACTTTAAATGCTCGTTTTAGTTTAGACAGTTTTTAAAAAGCAATAAATAAATATATATATATAGGGATGGTCGTGTGACACTGACATGACAGATTGGGCATTTTAACTGACATAATTAGAAAGAAAGGTATATATTATAAAGGCATTCAGCATGAAATTAGATTACTTTAGTGAAATTAATTTTTATCTTCTTAAATTTGCAACACAATTAGAATTATTTATGAAAGTATATTGTCATGGCATCCAGTGGGAGGACAAATGTCACTAGTACATCCCTATACAACGTGCTTACTTTATTGACGATTTCACTTCCGATGAAAAACATGAGAATAAAAACGAAAAAGAAGAAGGCCACTCGCAGTTTTCCGAACCAATCCTGCAGCACTAGCACAGCGTCCATGCACGTTGACAAATACATGATGGAGGATAGCACATACGCAAAAAGCATTTGTCCCAGGGCCGTGTTCATCGTTCGCGAGAAGGATTTACACACTTCATATCTTTTCAACAAAAGTGTTCCCAAAAGAATCTGTCGGTTTCTTCCCACTGCTCCACTTTCCAACATTCCCGTTGCTGCGTCCTCCACCATCCCCATTTTCTCCGGGACAATTGGAGCGGAAGATGACACAGGATTACACGTGATGTAAGGTAAAGTAATCCCTCCATCATTCCTTCCAAGTTGGCTCTTTCCTTGAAAATCTCTTGTTCTATTGGAAACTTTGCTCACCAGTACAATACCTACCTCCTCTTCCTCCTGCAAGCTTAACCTAGGTCGGTAATAATATTGTGGGGGAGAGTGTTCCGCAACGTGATGGACCTGTTGGTCTAACGTCGGAGAATCCCACTCGGCCACACGATGGATGTCCGTTCCTAGAAATTCTCGGAGGGCCCCAGTACATGTCCAAAGGCTCAAACAACAAATAAGTGGAAAGAAGTCGGAGTAAAAGCCGAAAATTTGCCGGGAAATTTCCATGAAAAATGCGAGCGCCGCTAAAAGCCCATCGATCAGAGTTATTTTGGGACGATTAGAACCCATATAGCTACTGCAAGACTCTTTCCCCACTTTGGGGACAGTTGCATTGAGAAAAAAGGCAAAGCGTCCCTCCATCACCAAGCAGTGAACCATTAACTCGGGATCCAAGATACGGGAAGAGGACACTATTGAGTAACCACAGATGGAGTAGAGAAGGGGCAGTATGGCAAACAGGCAACAGAGAAAGACCGCCATTAATTTATGCTGCAAAAATGAAATATTGTTAATAATTTTATTCAGATACATTTAAAATTCAGATTTTGTCGATGCACTTCATACAATCAGGTACTCACTTTTACCGTGGACCTAGAGTATCCCTGACAATCAAAATTGACAATGGCCAAGAACCTATCTTGCCGTTTCCAGAAGGATACGGCGAGAACCCCAATGTGGTTGTAAATGGCCATGAGATTAAAAGCTAACGAAAAATAGACGTCTGGATTTTTGTACAAGTTGTCCACCGGGATTTTTCGGAGGTCCTTCAAGTACCACATGCCCAAAAGAAAGAATTGCAGGGCACACACCGTGCTTTGAAAACGATTCCGTTGAATCCGGAATTTGTGGAGGGGCGCATGCCACTCGAAACGGAAAGGGGCGACGAAACAAGTAGTAGCACCATTTGAAGTAGACCAGAAAAAAACCGGTCCAGTCATTTCTCCAGAGGGCCATCTACTCCAAATATGAAATCTCTCTATCGCTTGTAATAATTGTAAATTGTATTTCTGTCTCTATTCTACGCAGGCTGACTTTAATTTCAATGATTTCCTAACAGCGACAAATGGTCCTGTTGAGACTCTTTAGCACCACCGGTCCGATTCTAAGTGTATTAACGGGTGAAATAATGCTTTGATTAAATAAAGCACCTTTTTCATTCCATCCTTAATTGCTTCCATGCGTCCCTACTAACATTAGCATAAAAAACCACTTTTCCCCAGCGCACTAATTGTGTGAAAGATGCGAGATGTGAGACAAAAGATGTTTCAAGATCAACTCGACTGACATTGACCAACAGCAAGCGTTCTGGGGAGAACTTTCCTTTCTCAGAGAAACCACACAAATGGGACTAGTTTCCAACATTAACTAATTGCATTTTTACTCATGACGGTGAATGTCTCGATATCAGACCGGAATCTGGTTTTTGTTCCCAACCGGAACCAGATTATGTCATGTCTGGGAGTAAAAATAGTCCTTGACTGGTAACGGGCAGTACGTATAATTGATTGAACAATAAAACTTGATGATGGTAACTGATAAAAAAAATTATAAAAGTTTGTTTTATCAGAAAAACTTGAGTACGGCATATGTTCATGATTGTGATATGAGTAACTATTTCTGAAACCGGCGAGCCAAATTTCGATCATCGCCAAATTGTTTTCAAAATTAAGGCACTTGTAGAGAATGGTTATTGAGTG